>WYDI02015183.1:0-22465 GCA_009867235.2 Psittacus erithacus
GTGAGCCATTGTATTCTCTTCTCTTGTTATTTCCTTTATCATTATTATTATTGGTGGTAGCAGTAGTGATTTGTGTTGTACGTTAGTTAATAGACTGTTCTTATCTCAACCTGTGGGAGTTGTATTCTTTTGATTCTCTTCCTCATCCCTCCAGGAGCCAAGGGGGGGGGGTGTGAGTGGGCTGTGTGGCAGGCCTTAAACCACAACACCAACCTAAGAAACTGTGGCTTTCAGGTTGCTCTAAGGCCAGATGGCTTTTAGGCACTGGGAAATAACTCCCTGATTGAGAATCCCCATTAAAGATGGTAAATTGGTATTGTATTAAAAATACTAATAAAAGCCACTTACATAATTTTGCATTTTCATACACTTAAAGAATGTCAATTTATTGAAAAAAATAACAGTCCCCTTACATCCAGCAGACTCAGCCAATAATAATGATGTATTTTACAATGTATGAACTTTGCCATGTGCTGTAGAGGTATCAAAAAATCAATACTACTAAGTTGACAAGTTTGTCAATGATTGAAATTAATTTCCTTTTTTCTGGTACTTCACTGAACTGAATTCCATAGTGTCATATTAATTAACATCCCACTTGGTCTGTGTAGCTGGAAAACAACTATGTTATCTCTAGGTGCATTCAGGAAAAGTTTTTTATTATAAGCAGATTAAGACAGTGGAAGGTATTAATATGTAGCCACAAATTATTTACTTAGCAATTTAACTGCAAAGATTCTTTGAAGTTATCAAGGTTAAAATTTCCAAAAGACACCAGTCATGCTGCATTCTCAACTGGACTCTCAGGACCCACTGTTCTTGAAAATGTGTATTTATGGCTTTCCAGAAAATCTGGGACTATCAGATGCAGTATTTGACCAGAAGCAGGCAATAAGACCCATTAACTCATTTAGAAATGAGCACACTGGCTAAACTGGGTAGTTGTGTCTCATGGAACTTGGAGAAATCAAAGAACAGGAACAAAACTTAGAGCCAAAGGGAAAGGCCGTTGTAATTTCTAGGATATAGAGTTCTGGAGATGCTTGATTTAAGAGTAACCATGTAAGATGAAGTTTAGAGGGCTGGACTACAACAAAGGTGTCCTGGGTTCAGCAGTAGCAGTCATTTTTATCCTTCGTAGTGAAAGGGGTCAGGACATGCAGCTGCGATAGGCAGCTATCTTGCCTTTCTAGTCTTGTTTAGGGGGAGGTGGTGAATTTAATTTGAAAGACCTTTTGGCTTTGGTTTGTTTTCCTATTTACATTCCAGACAACATGGAGGATGGGGGTTTTCATAGAAAATATTTTGTTACTTGTAATTATGTTTCTGCAACTGAAATCAAGCAGCTGGATCAGAGAGATCCTCTGGGATGGGTGCTAAGGACCATGTTTTTCACCTTGGTGTTTTCAGCCATGACCTTAATTGGAGCTTACTGTCCCATTAACAGTTATGTCTCCTGGGATTTATATGACCATTTCAGAACTGGAGTTTCTGCCTAATGTACTGCTGAACAACAAAAAGTCCTTGTAGTCATATCTCAAAGGCCCCTCTATTAAATATACAGCAGTTCTCAATTAACCTGATGTTTAAAAACCACAATAGCTCTAAAGGCTATCTGCTTAGCAAAGTCGCTAGTCTAAACTTATATCATTTAATTCTCCCCTAATGCAATTCTGGCCGTATGCAAAGACCATGTTGCATGTGACACTAATAGTTGACTTCTTGCTCTGTTGTGACAGGCTAACAGATTTATGCACCCATAAGTATCAGTTTCAAAGCATTAGGATACTGAAATTAACTTTGATTGTATCTCAGAGTTCACAGTATCTGGAAGTTTAAAAAGAAAAAGTTTCTATGAAATTTAACCCACTGCAGGAATAACATGTCACAGCTCTTTCTGTGAGATCAGGAGGGTGGGTTTGAAGAAAGAAGATGATAAATTGACTAATCTCAGCAGCAGCACGGAAAGACAGTGCTGGCATGTTTCTGTGCCCTGGAAAGTGAATTCCACCACCTTCATGAAACACCTGTGACAACCCAGATCTTAAAAAAGATAACCAATTCTTTAACCATAAAAATACACAGACAACTGTGCTATAAAGTCAACTTGTCAAGGTAAAATCAGGTTTCAAGAAAGGAAGCTTATGCAAGCTTATACATGCTCACAAAAGACATTTCCTGACCTTCCTAACACATTTTCTGCAACTTCAGTTTCAAAAAGGGATGGTGACATAGACACAAAGAAGTGTATTTAGCTGCTGTTACTCTGAATTTATTCAAATGAGTAGAGAGAAAGCATGTAAGGTCTATATAAGACCAAAGAAGATGGCTCAGCAGCAGACATATATTTGCCTGTGTCTAGTAAAGGAAATTAAAAGCTTTCCCTTATTGCTGACCTGAATTTCTGAGCTTTAGGCTCCTAGCATGCTCCTAGAACACCTTCCTTGCTGGGGGATTATGCAGGCTGCCCCATTTCAATTGGAAAAATGTATCAGTGTGAAGAAAACTCTGGTTCCCCGCAAAAAAACAGCACAGAGAAATGTTTGCAAAGTTATGGGAGGGTTTTTAAAAAAAAAAAAAACAAACACAAAGGAGAAACAAAGACATGAAAGCAAACAACAGGGTGCCCATGCTTCATCCACAACCCCATCATTAACCAGCACCTAGGATTTCTTCTTCACCTACTGCTGAAAGACTTTCTCTGAGCTTCCAAAGATCAAGGCAAAAGTTTTAAAACTGTGAAGGTTTCAGTAAAAACGAAACAAACAAACCCCCCCTGAAAATTATCCTCTGGAAATGCAGTTTGTTTTCAGAGTGAGAGTTTTTAGTTTAAGAAAGCAACAACTACCAAGTACTCTGTTGAGGGAGAGACAGGCCTGGTGGCCAGGGAACTGTTGCAAGTCTCTGGAGAGCCGAGTTCAGAGCCAGAGATTTCTTATGTGAGCCCAATGCCAGAAACACCAGCTGCTAAAAGAACATGAGGATGAGAATCTTTGATTTCCTTAAAAATATAAATTTAGCTCTTGTTAGCAAAGATGTATGCTAAGAGAAACAGATATTGGGGGGGGGATGAAAGGGAGCAGAAATGACATTAGTTCTGAGCTGTGATCTGGTACATTTCTATGAATAGATTAATTCTGAAATTCACTCCTCTAAATAATTCTTTTCAGCCCATGGTTTAGGAGTATTGATTCATTATCCCAAAGCTTTAACAAATGATAAGGCTAATGTGAGGTCCTTTCCCATAAATAAAGTCCAGCTGAGCACGAAGAGGTGTAATTTTTTCTACTGAAGGAGAGGCCTAGGCTGACCGTAGAGAATGGGAAGTTACTCATTGCTGATGGCTAGAAAGTGCCTCTTAATGAGAAGGGGAGTCCAGGTAAAGGTTACTGGAGAAATTTCCTAGGATATCTCTGGGATCTCAAGAATGCTTTGATCTCGCTCCTGAACTGTCCTTTGAGTCCTTCTCCAATTAAAAAATATTACTAACTTACAGGAATTAAGAAAGAGGGGAAGGCATATGGAATCACTGCTGTGGTCCCCCCAGGGGACATTAGGGAATCAGAGGAGTGGATTTCTGTTCTGCTCTCACCTAATTTCCCTCCACTGCCCTCTTTCTTCTCCTTTTTCCCCCCTCCTTTTACTACAACTCATCTAACATCTGTTTACAGCTTGCTGATCATAAATTCATCAACCTGGAAAGGTGATATCTACCTCTTTTTGCTGAAAAGCTTTTGAGTTTTCTGATGTTTTATTTACTGGATCTCTTTCCCACATAATCAAATTAGATGAACAGCAGAGACATATAGCCAGGAGAGAGAAAAATGATCTCCAAGTATCACCTATGGTAAACTTTTAGTCAAGTCCACAGTGATGCACAAAACTATGCCAAACAGCTCACTCCTATTGAAAAGAGCTGGGCTTGCTCCCTCTGTTGAGTCAGTGGCTCTGGTGTCAGTGTGAGTCAATTATAACTCAACAGAGAAATATTTTCCTGTTGTTGTTGTTGTTCTTTCCTGGTCTAGTTTCTGTAGACAAGTAACTTAAATTGACTAACTGAAGCACCCAAAAGGAGGCAGATCCATCACAGAGTGAATAACAGACATGCAGAGCTGGGACTGACTAGGAGTTAGGGTATAGGAGAGTTAAGCTCCACTCCTTGACAGTGATAATCTGGTAAATTGACTCAGATGGTTCTGGAAAAATGCCTTGGGACGCAGAAAAGCAAAATGACTCGAACTTAATTCTAGAAAAAATTTTGATGAAGCTATTGCTCATCATTACCAAAACAAGGAGGTCCCACTAAGCCAGATAACTTGCTAAATCAACAGGAACCAAAACACGGGAAAAAGTATATGGTTTTAACTGGCTTAAAGAGATTACTTAGCCCAAAAAAGTAGTCAGTAATTGCCAAATTAGTACATGGAAGAGGACCAGAGTGCACAGCTCAGTATGGAAAGAACAGGGGACAAAAAAAGACAAAAAGTATTGGTCATAGTTTACAACACCTGGCTCTTTGCAAGTTCACCAACCTCCTACCTGAACACCTGAAGCCATTTCAGTGCATTTCCATTAACTTCTCTGTGAGGTAGCTAAGGTTACCCGTGCCTTGCAGATGGGGAATTGAAACAAAGAGTACTCAAATAATTCACATTAAGTCCCAGGGAAAACAAGGGTCTGCCTGGAAGCTGAACTCAAGATTTACCAAGTTCTCTGGTTTTAACGAAGGAGGACAAGTTCGTCCTTGTTCTGAAAACCCCAATGAAGGCAATGAATGAAGGAGACAGACAATAGAACTTATATCAAAAATCCACCCTTACCACAGTCTTCACGAGTGCTGATTATTCCGTATGCACTGTCTTCCTCCGCATACTTGTATTATTAAACAAAATTTGTATTGTTAAAGATTTTAAATAAACTTCAATAAGTACACTGAGAAAGCAGCAAATGCCCTTAAAACAGAAAGCTGCCTTTATAATTATAATAATAGCATGGAAGAGCTTTATAAAAAATAATAAATGAAGTGTACAAATTATACGACATTCATTGCATGACATCCTGACAGCTATGTTAGTCCTGTTAAAAATATCCAGGAGGACGGCACATTGCAGATGGTACTTCATAATGCATTCACTTAAAAGCAGTCATTCTCTACCTCAGGGAGAGCGCAGCTTGATGAAGGCCATAGGACACTTGGTTCAGCCAGTAAAAGCTGCTTGATGAGGGCGTCTTTATTTATTTAGGTAGTAACTTACTCATTCATTCATTCATTTTATGCAGGAAAATCTGAAGAACCTTGAAGGAAAAATCACAGCTTTGCACCTTCTTTGTGCAATCCACAATCTAGTTCAAATAATGCCTGCCTCTCTGAGAATTACAAGTGTGAAGAATGGGTTAAAATGCCCTAGATTTTCACCTCTGGAAACATGAGCTCAAACCTGACTTCCTATAGGTTACCAGCAAAATGACTGACCATTTGTCAGTGCCACAAAGCCAATAAATTACTGGGAAACCTGATAGGATTGATTGTCAAAAGATGCCTAGGAGTGGAATATCCTGCCCAGGATGAGGTGTCTAAGCAGAACCCTACAAGTGACCTTCAGGAACAGTCCATCTCACAGCTCACCCTGCACTTATTCCCATTCTGCTTTACAACAAAAAAACCCATGTTTGCCTAGAATATCACACAGAATAATATTTTAATAAATACAAAGTAGAGAAATATAATTTTCTTAACAAAAAAGATGTCAACAGTACAAATGTCATATTTACTTTCGTTTTATTAAGATTTATACCATTTAATGTTGGGCTTTAAGAATTACACTACAAACAGAAAATAATTTTCATATAAAAGGGATGGTATATTTTTAAATCAAGCCTGTAGAAACTCACTCATCAGTGGTTTATGAAACTTGAGTACACTGATGCTTCAGTACTCAATTAATGTCAGGCAATATGGATTTCAATCTGGCTTGAAATATATTTAAACAAATGAAGTAGATACAAATGTTGGCTCTTTGGCCAGCCAGAGCTAAAAATCCATTTTCTACCCCATTTATAATAAGAAGTAATCTGAATGTAATTTATCTAAAGCACAATATGTTTCCCTAATTTTTACATGTAACCATTACTTATAGTTTAAGTAATAGTTATATAGATGGATCTTAGTGCACTTAATTGAAAATGAATGGTATTAAAATGTTAGGACTCCATCCTTCAAAAATAAAAGCATTATCCTAAGGAATAATTGAAGGGGGGGGGGGGGGCAAGAGAGTGAGAGCTTGGAAAAGGCAAAGGAAGGGAACCTTAACAAAAATCTTTAAATGCAAACATTTCTTCTCATTTATGTTATATTGGGATTTTGTTTGAATGAAATTAGTCTCTCTCAGCCCCATATTTCAGTTCAGATTACAAAATTCTCTCATCTGATTGTCACATTTTGTGCTGAAGTCAAATCCTTCCACAGCATGTGACATGTCAAGGGTGACAGTGACAAATTGTCACTAAGTAAGGAATAACACATGACAGGGCATTTGGCCATAATGAGATATATGCATGCCTCAAGAACATTTGCAGGCATGAGGCTGAAGGGCGATTACTCCCAGCACTCATAATGTTGCTAGGTCTCATTAAGACTTTGCATGCACTGGAATAGATTTCTAGTGATTAAAAGAAAAAAGAAAAAAAAAAAAAAAGATTTACGAATGAGTAAACCATGGCAGCAGTTTTATTTTTATTCATAGTTACCTAGAAGTTTGTATGGGTTAGAAGGCTGGGGCAAAAAAAATGAGAAAGAGTCTTTCATCCCTCTTTTAAATTTTCTATTCTACTGTCCATCACGGCAATGTACATGTTCCATCCTTATGAATAGAGTCAGTGAAATCTTTGGCCTAATGGACTTGATGGTGTTCCATGACATGTATTCATTTGTAGCCATAAACTTTACATGGGCAAGGTGATACTGTTCAAATATATAATGATTTTATTAATGTCTCTTTTTGTTGGTGTGGGTTTAGAGGTAATACAGGGGCGTGTCAAAGTTCAAGGAAAGGTTTTTAACTTATCCCTTGTGATTTGATTTCTAATGACTTTTCAAACTTAGTACCTCTTAATTAATTATAAGCACAACCGCTAAATCCTGACAAGACTATCATAACATAGGGACTTTATGAAGAAGGTCAGGCCTGTGGTTAAAGGGACATAGGAAGTCATATATTCAGCTCAGCCAGTGTCTCTCACAGCCAGGGAAGGAAGATGAGATGTTCTTACAGAGTTTATTGCAGTCCTCACACTATAGATGTGTGAGAATTGCAGGTTTCAGAGCAAGATTTAGGACAGTTGTTTCTGCAGAAAAAACTTGAAGTCAGGTAAAGAGAAATGAGTAGAGCTTTTGGTCCCCCACCAGCAAAAGCAAGTTGGCTGACCTTTCTATGCCTCAGGTTCATTGATTAGGAAAGGCTGCAATGAAATTTAATTTCTTCACTATCTGTAGAGCACACAGAACTTTTGGGGCTGAGAACAGTCCCAATTCAGAATACAAAGCTTCTTGGTATTAATTTCAATGTATGAGAAGTTTGCCACCAAAAGCAATAGCAGCCAGTGACTTTCTCCCATTCAAGTGAAAAAATAAAAGCTTATAATGTTAGTCTAAAAGTGAAAGCCAAAGTCTCATCCCATTCTCCCCTCCAGAACATGTACTATATCGTATTGCTTTAAAAAATTAAGAGATAACCAGCAACATTGTTCATGTTGTTGATCAGGTGCACCCAGAAACTGCAGTGGCATTCCCAGAAGATTCTACCATTGAAGAAAGCTAGTTGGTGATAGTGTGTACTATCTTTTGTCCAATCCACAGAGCATTAGGAGCACCTTCTCTTAAACAGAACTCCCTCATCTCTCTGATGGAAAAAACTATCTTGATACACAGTAAAATGGAAGAAAGGATGGGTGCTTTGGAAGAGAGAGGAAATCAACGACTGTCCCAAAGTCCAGAAGCTGGGACTGTGTCCCTGCTTGGGTGCCTGACATGAGAGCACTTCCTTGTTAAAACAAATTTTAGTGGGAAATAATTTTATTAGTCACAGTAATACTTAGTATTTCTACAGTACCTCTCATTTAAGAGCTTTACAGATCCTTCAGAGAAAAAAAACCTTCCTTCAATTTTGCTACCAGATATGTGTCTTCATAAGCTACAGGAAAGTTATAGGCTGAGCTCAATCCGTGACAGAGCAGAAAGAGGGAAAACACATCCCCCAGACATAAGGAATTTTTCCAGCATGATATTCTTCTGGATATCCTGAACTTATTTCCCAAATCTCAATGATGCATAAAACCAGAACTGATCTTGAAAGCCTTTCTGCTTGGATTTGAAATAAAAAAAAGAATTGGTGGGTGCTACCACATTGCTAGGAATGGAGCAAATCAGAGACACTTCCCATTATAGAAAATAGAGCCTATCATATTGGCCTGAGGCCTCAGATTCAAACCCTTACGTAAATGACTCTTACTGAGGTATTTTAATTCCTGCCAAGGAAAGCAGTTTGTGCCCTTACCTCTCATCCAGCATGTCCCCAGCCATACATCCCAGACTCTAAACAGCAGTGCCAATCACCAGCCTCAGCTCTCCCATTCAAGCAATAAAGTCACAGGCCTCTTGGATCAGGGAACAACCCCTATGGCTGGAGCTGACAACTTTGGATTCATCACTCTCACGACAATAAATGTGTTATTCAAGTACATAAATTTCAATTACTCACTGCTTTGGAAAGGGATTTCTGGATTGTATTATCAGCAGTTATATCCTTGGCAGTGTGGCCACCCAGGCATTTTTCGAACAAGAGCGACACCTGGGTTGTGGCATTCACTCGAATGGTCTGTTTTATGCTTACAGCCCTTAACTGTCCCACAGAAATATGTTTCACAGATGGGATGGTCATTGAAACAAACTGGTAAGTGAACACAATGAAAGCAGTTTTATGCATTGGCAACTTGTCTGATTTAATTTTAGACTTCTTGATGGCTGTGTTGGCCCTTGACAGCCATGGCCCCTGGATATTGCAGCACAGGATTTATTTTTTTTTCTTAGATAGTGCCATTTCTACTTATTATATCATAGCCCTCTACAAAGCAATGCATTTTCTGCTGCTATGGATGGAGAAAAATGATGACAATGAGTCTAATTGTCAACCCACACCCAGAATTCTAATCAGCTTTAGTATACTGTAGTCATTTGCTTGTGCCAGTGCAAATATAAAAGGGTCAGAGTATGGAGACATACCTCAAGGATACATGGAAACTCCCAAGTATTGGGGGGTGTCCTATCCCCCTGACCTGATCACCTTGCACCCCAAGGAGACAGTGTCTTCCTGTGTGTCACAGGGAGCACATCAGCCTCCATATATTGTCCAGGCCTCAGGAGAAGTCACGTGAACAGTCAAGGAGGTCTTTGGGCTCAAACAAATGAAGCTGCAATAGCCAGAGAATTTTGAAACTGAGGAGGCTGTGGATCTCTTCTCAAAGGAATGAGCAAAGGGAAAAGTGTGAGGAAAAAGCAAACTGGAAGGACTACAGGAATGTCCAAGCATGACCCCAAAGTGTGTATAGATTAGTGTATTTTGAATACATTTGGATACCAAAATGTACTGAAGAAAAGCTGGTTTTGACTATTGAACATTCCTTTATATTGCCAAGTATGATGAAATATTTCTTTGATTTCTTCCTGTTCACATAGGGAATACAGAGAAGTCTTAGTTAAGGTAAGCATTAAACACAAAGAAGGTGAGAAAGACCAATATTCTGAAATTAAAATGTTTTGCTTCTGCTGAGTGACTTTAAAACATGTCTGGAAAGTAGATCCTACCCACTTTCAACCTGCTGTCATAATTACCCATTTTTAAAGCCTATGATAATTGTATGAAGCTTATACTGAGGTGAGAAAAGGCTTAAAGAAATGTTCAACAAGTTCCTAAAGCCTCATCTCCAAGGAATATTTCTCTAGGTGATACTGCTGTGTTCATTCCACCCTCATTCCCAGACATGGATACAGCCACCTGGGAAGGGTGGGTAAGGAAAAGGCCAGTCTGCATAGCTGAAGTTTACAGGAGATTTACCAATTGTGAAACTGAAGGCCGAGGTTGAAAAATTTGTTTTGTACAAAGGAGGAGATTGGTCAAGTAGAGTGATTGCACTGTGGAGCTCTAAAGAAGAATCAGGCGTGCAGAGCCCTGCTATACCTTGTCCATCATCTGTGCGCTACCTATCTGCCTGCCAGATCTCACCTGTCACTCTGCCTAGTGTTTGCTAGCTCAGCATTGTGAAGCAGGCAGCAAGGGGAGAAAGAAGCATAGCAAAGGACACAGCAGACTAGATACTGCTGCATTTGAGCTTTGAAGTTCAGCAATACTCAGGGAGCTATAGCATTCCTTGTGACAGGAGGAAGCCTGCAGGCTTTTTACAACAGCACTTTCAGTCAGACCAAGTCCGGGAACAAGAAAAATGGCATGAAGTGACCTTCCCACCACCTCCAGCCAAGCTTAAAAACCTGTTCAAATGGGAATTAAGTCCTAAGCCTTTAGACAGAAACCTCTTTGAGCTGAGAGTAAACCAGAAACAGTTCTAGGGCTGTCTCTTTTTTTAGTTTGGATGTGTTGCTAACACAGTATAACGCTACAGTCAGCTACACATCATCCCAACTGTAAAAATTAAAAAGAGCTGTTGAATGTCAAGTGATGAAGCACTAAGTGTCACAACTTCAAAAGTCCTGTTTTTCTGGCAATATTTACTTATTCACATGACACATTAACATATGTAATAAGTACATAAAAGAACAAATGTCATATGGAGAAGAGAAGCCAATGTGTACCCATAATATAGTGAACAGTATCAGAAAAACCTTAGATAGTTTTAATTTCTTGACTCATATACCTGAAATACAACCTCTGTGCTGCAACAACACTTTTTTCTTTTGCAACTGTTGAGGTTCACAACTACTGCTCCCTTTTTTTTTGCCTCAACACACCTAACAGAGATGTTTCCTTTCCACTGAATTTCTTCTAGTAGAGTTTATGAAAAACAAAATAAATAAAAAAAAAAAAGGAAAAAAAAATTAGGTAAAGCTATAAAGAAGAGCTGTTCTCTAGGAAGATAATTCAAGTATTTTTACCTCTAACTTTGCTAGCAAAGGCTTATCCTATCAGTCCTTAACTGATATAAGCAAGGCATGTTATTAAGCCATGAGGCTACCACAGGATTATTGTGTAAGATTATGACCAGATCTTGGAAGTTCGTTTTGTCTCGGTTTTTCAACTGGCATACGCTTAACTGCTTCGCTTGCTTCCACATTACATCTAATGTCCATTGCATGTGTCATATGGCAAACATCAGCCAGTTCTGCAAAAGCTGTTTCTAAACATGTTTGGTTAGACTTTTTTTAAGGCAAGTTCATTTCCTCTGCCAAATTTAAAGAATAGACAGCCTGACATGTATGCAGCATTTCAGCTTCATAGTCAATAGTCTTCATTCATTATTTGGGTGTGAAAATAAAGTGTAAGAAATGAAATGATGCTACAGCCTTCCCTACATCTCATACTAGTAATTGGTTTCTCCAATGAGAATATTATGTGTTTGGTACATACAGTAAGAAAACAGAAACACAAAGGGGAATGATGAAAATGTATGAACCAGACACAGAAAAAAATAAAACTGCATTATATTTTAGGCTAGTACATTCCAGACCTAAATTCTTTTCTTCTCCAACAGAATAACGATTGTATTGATATTCAGCTACTAAGTTAGAATAGATACTTGTTGCCATTTCAGACTTCTGAAGAGTGTGGAGATCTGTGGCTAAATAAATCTCCCCATTTTTAAACTAGCACAACAGTAGCAAAGATGCTGACTATGTGCTATTCATTATATAAACTAATATATTTGACAGCTGAACCGAGACTCTCACTGTTACCTTCGAACTTGAACTTCGACTTGACCTAATCCCATATCAAATGATAACAGTTTACCATCTGTCCTTGGTCAGCCCAATGGAAGACTTCAAAGGATAGATTTAATAGCATATAGTTTGGCTTTGACATACAGACTGTATCTGTTCTTACTTAAAGAACAATAAAACCTTGTATTGAATTTCTTTTTTTTTTCTTTTTTTTTTTTTTTTTTAACAGATGGAGGGCTGGTGTCTTATTCCATTCTGTCACCCCATCTGGACGCCTTAAATGTGATACTAAGGGAATCATGGGGTGAGCCCACCAAAAGCTCAGTTCAAGCTGAGATACAGTGAGAAAGGAAAAAAAATAGACTGATACCTATCTGGCTTCATGGCAAATTAAAGGCATTTAAGGCTGCCATAGGGGAATGTGGAGAAGAAATCAGTACTTGCTTCTGAACTAAGGATGGCAGAGCATAACAATGCAGCACTGGAGTGCATTGCAAGCTCTTAAAGAAGTACAGATGCTTCATCAGTGACACCTAATTGAAAACAAACATTTTTGTCAGTCAGTTTATGTGGCACATTGCAAAGCAGCAAACTGCAAGTCTAAACATCACAGGAATCACTTTCTGCTTACTGTTCCTCCTGAGATCTCACCTGGATGAGCTTACCACAGGAAAACATTCTTTGGGGAATTCAGAGAATGTGTTTTACTCTCACTGCAAAATTAACTGTTTTGCTCTTTTCTGAATGAACTCTTCATTATAACCAAAACTTCATTTTTTTTAATTCTGAGTAGTGGATTCAGTTAACGTATTAAGGGATGAAAGACCACTAAATTCATTTAGTTTGAGCTATTATCTCTTTTACCATAGGGCAAGTGACTGAACCCAGTAATTCCTAAAGGAGAATGTATTTTCCTTGCTATGAAAATATAGTAGAGTATGGTTATTACAAATATACCAGTCATGCTGATTCCTTTGTCTGTAACTGCTCTGCAGAGACTAAGGATGAGGTCTTCTCTTTTCACATCTCTGAAGTATCTACAATATTCAGCAGTGATATAAAATAATAAATAGCAAATGAGTTTATTTTTAGTGGTCATTCATAGTTTACTCTTGTCATTTACATATGATGACTTCAAAATTCCCTTGAATTGCAGAACAGAGAAGCAAAACCTTATCAGTGGTGGCATGCTTTCATATTAAGATAATGCCCCTGATCCTATAAGCAACAGCTTCAGTCCCCAGTTACCTTTAACCTAATAATTTTTCTTTTGGCATTAAGAAACTTGGGGGAAAAAAATAAAGGATGGCACTCACAGGCAAATGATTAACAAATCTTAGGAATCTGTCCCTATTCCTTCCTGGAGTCTATACACCTCTATGGATATGAAAAAGCAATGTAATTCCCTTTTCTCCTACCAAGGGAATTTGAATCAGTCACCATGGACAAAAATGCATCATAATGTTGTCATGTCAATCAAAGCTTTGACAGACAATGCCAAATACAGTGACCAAGGCTTTGTATAAGTATGACTAAGTTTCTGCTCAACAAGTCTCTGCATAGATCCCCCTAATCATATTTGAGAATATTATTTACCAGGTGAACCAAAATAAAAGAAGAAAGGGAAGAAAATCAGATTGATCCTGACCAAATATATTTTTGTGTTTTCTGTGACAAAGACCCCCACTTTTTTTTTTATTGAAATGAATAATTTTTGTATATATTTTTTTTTAATGGCAGTAAAAATGCAAGTCTAAATTGTTGCAAAACTGCTGATGCCAACTTCCCCCATTTTCACCTCTGACTTTTGTTCACAAACTGCAAAGCTCAGGTAGATCACTTGAACAGAACAGCCCTGTTTTGAGTCTCCCAGGACAGCACCCCAGCCCTGAAGCAATAAAGCTATCTGAGGTATGAATCTCTTCTATTGACAGTTTCACTTTGGAAAATAAGCATTTCCTAGATCAAAGACTGAAACTTGAGTGGATATCTTAAACACATGACTGCATAATTACTTTATATAAAATATATCTAGCTTGAAAGCTCCAGTGTAATCTCAGCTTCAAAATGCACTCTGGCTGGGGAGTTATGCACTCTTCTGACACACAGGAAGGGCTTGATTTAAATCCCTGTCATCAGTTCCTCTCTGAGAGACCACAGGACAGCACTTCCTATGGAGAGCAGCTCCAAGAAGCCAATTTTTCAGGAAATCCAATAAAGGAACATGCATCTGTATATGTGCTGCAACTTCTGTGCAGTCGAGAACTGGGAAAGGAGGACTTGAACATGAAAATGTCTGTCCTCTACCAGTACCTCAGGCACTCAGCATGAGGCAGGCCAGCCAGCACCAAAACACTCATCCCAAATCCCCATGAGGGAATGGGGCTTGTCAGCATTACAAAGTGGAAATCTCCAGAAATTTGTTTGTTCGTTGTTAAGAAATGTTTCAACCTTGTTTCCTCTAATGGATATTTCTTCCATTCACAGGCACACTTTTACTGGTATTCTTGTGGAGGTAACCAAAGCAGCCTGTTTGCTTTGAGACAAAACCTGCAATGATGCTGGGATCAGCACCAAACTGGGGCAGAAGGAAGCATTTTAAAGCCCTTTAACAAAGATCTTGGTAGGTCTCAGAGACTCAGTCTGCAGCTCTTCCAAAGGAATCAGCCTGGGCTATCCCTTTGAAGGCTCCAATAAGGCAGCAAACCTGTTTTTTTAACAATCTGTCCTTTCTCATCTGCAGAGGGAAAGTAAGTCAAGTGTGCCATTATAAAATACTTTAGTAAAATGGATGTGCAGTACACACTTCATTACAACCGCCATGGGGATTAAAAGTAACTTGAGCAAATGGCCCTAGCTCCTTGTAATTATTTTTTGAAGATACTCGACCACAAAATAGAAAAAGAAACAAAAACAAAAAAAACGAACCAACAAACCAGCTTAAGAACAGCTGAGTTTGCTGAGGGACCACAGCAGCTACCGCAGGCTGTGGGCCCAGCCCCAAGAGCCTGGCTCTTCTGCACAATGTCCCAGCCTCTGGCAGGTACAGTGGGCCCCAGGAGACTGGGAGTGTGTAAGATTCTCAAAGAAGCCCTGCCACCGATGCGTGCAGGACCAGACTGAAAGGCATCGGGCTTTGTGTCTGAGCAATGCTGCCCTCCTATGGCATGTCGCTCAGCCCACTGCCTTCTATGCTGACACCCCTCTGTCTCAAATGCTCCAACAGGCCCCTAATCCCACCAAAACAGCAAAAGGAGAGGGTCCGTGAGGATCAGTCGGTTATTTCTCCTGGCTCAGGGCCTCTGAAACATATTCTCAGATGACTGATCCAGCTGGCAGAGCCCCATATTCTGTCCAGGCCTTTGTGCTTGGCCACAGCCTTCCACAGCCTTCAGGTCCTGTTTCTGAAGTCGCTTGGCTGTGCAGCTCATTCCCCTGTTAACCCTTTCACAGGTAATGCAACAGAGAAGCAAGAAGCTGAGATGTTTAACCTAGAGCACAGATACTCTTTTAAAAACAAACCTTCACATCATGGACCTCATAGCAGCCTTCCAGTATCTGAAGGGGGCCTATAGCGATGCTGGGGAGGGACTCTTCATTAGGGACTGTAGTGACAGGACAAGGGGTAATGGGTTCAGGCTTAAACAGGGTAAGTTTAGATTGGATATAAGGAGGAAGTTCTTTACCGTAAGGGTGGTGAGGCACTGGAATGGGTTGCCCAAGGAAGTTGCGAATGCTCCATCCCCGGCGGTGCTCAAGGTCAGGCTGGTCAGGGCCTTGGGTGACATGGTTTAGTGTGAGGTGTCCCTGCCCACGGCAGGGGGGTTGGAACTAGATGATCTTAAGGTCCTTTCCAACCCTAACTATTCTATGATTCTATCCTTCTATGAGAAGTACCGGTTGTAAGAAGCTCCTAACTTATAGTCATGTACTCCCCTACTACACTGTCCGGGGGGACTGCAGCTAAAGTCTTTAGGCTGACCCAGTACTGAATCTTCTTCCCTGTGACTGACATCTCCTCCTTAAGAGAGCAAACCTGTAGCTTTTATGTAATAAAAAAGTAACTGACTTTGTGTTTACCATGTGCCTTCTCAGATGCTTCTCACATCTGGATTGCTTCCAGTGTACATATATAGTTTAAATATGTTTATAAGTTTATAAAGTTTTTAAAGCTTTGGCAGTCTCTCAGCCAGAGCTCTGATGTAGGTCTAATGTGTGTTTATGGGGCTTGAGCTGAGTATCAAAATACTGGAAAGTTTCAAGTTGCCTTTATGGACGTGCAGGTGGAGTTAAATAGAAGCCGTAACCCAAGTGAGGAGGACATCTTCTGTGTGTAAAACCCAAAGTTTTTCCTACAACAATTCCTGGCTCACTGTAATCACTTATATCAGACAATCCCAGGCAGTGCATTCCTCCCAGGGACCTGCAGAGCCCTGTAGCTGTCTGCATGGACACACAGGCTCTCATCTTCCAGTGCCACCCCAGGTCTCACAATCTCCCTGACCCACTGCTGTCCACACTGCTTTGCACATGACAACAAGCTTGAGCTATAGGTATGGCCTGCCCTCCAGCCTCCAGCATGCCTCGTGTGCCATGGCCAAGGTCTTCCTCTGCCAGGTGGAAGGGCCCATTGCAAGACTTTACCCTGGCGTTGCTTTGTCTGAATTGCACGGACCCCACTGGGGAGTGGGAGAAGGAAGCATCAGCAAGTGCCCATCTATTCTTGGATACAGAATTTATCTTCAGTCTCAGGCTTTGGTTCCTCATCCCACCCCAAAACTTTCCCTGAGCTCCTCCTCAGTGTGTTCTCCTGCTCCAACCTTTCCTCTCTCCTTGAGCTCTGCTGGTTTTACCACTCCACCATGACATGCTCTTGAAGCCTGATAAATAGCTTTTGATGGTAGGCCATAGCTGGCTTCAAGCAGGCAATCCACCAAGCAGTGGAGATTTTGCATATTAAGCTATTAAAACACAAGATGACATGAAGAGTCAACTTGTTTCCACACTGCTATAGCAAGCAGTGAGAAGATAGACAGAACACATTTCTGTAATGAGCTAATTACACTTAATACAAAAAAGCATGGGGTATCTGCTCAGAGACTGTATTCAACAGTGATGGATCAAGGAATGCTGGACACTGTAGTTTGCATTCCTTATAATATCTGAGCATCTGTTTCGAACCATTTCCTGCCAATCTAATTTCCTCCTTGAAATTTCAGAATATGTAGGCATCAGTTTTGTCTCCCCTCACTACCCTCGGAAAGTGAAGCATAGCTATTTTTACTAGCGTTACATCTTCCATTTAAACCAAACCTGTATAAAAAATGGAATACTTTTACAGTTTATACATTATGCTGAGCATTGGTATTTCCTTTTTTGAGAAAACACCCTCTATGAATATATATTTAGAATTCTTCCTATAAGCTGATGAACTGATTGTAGTCATAGGAATACCAGAAAATTGACAAATTGTAAATAATTATTTCAAAAGGTAAGTACTGGTCTTCTACTACTGATGTACTAGCAGCTTCCTATGAAATAATAGCTATCATTTTAAAAATACCAGATCCTCAGACAAAAAGAAAATACTTTCCAGTTCAACATCCCTACTGTACAAAGTGGAAGGTTTCAGGAATGTAATGGAGGAGATTGTTGCAATTAATTAAGCAACCAGAATTTGCTTTTGCATAGGGTTCTTTGTCTATGAATTGCAAAGAACTTCTGAGCAGCAGGCTATAAGTTTTCCGTTTCTCTTAAAGAAAGGTAAGAAAGGCTCCAAAACAAATCCTGTCTCGGCAACAGACAGACACTGAACCCAGCAGCATGCTGAGTCCCAGCACCCTGCTGTAAGCATTACAAAGTTTCCCTTGGATAAAGAGGCAGAAATGTGCTAACTTCTGCCCCCGGTAACACCAGTGGAATCCTAGCATTATAATTAAGGTGACGACACAACCTAGTCAGTCAACCGTTTCATGTCTGCCCAGCTAATTCTATTTTAACTGTTACATCAGCTTGAATAATCAATTTGCAGCCATGTGAATGCTTGGTTGGTGCAGCACATATACTTCCCATCTTAAGGTGATTAATGTAATTCCCAGCCCAGGAGAGGCCAGATGATGAGTTCAGTGCAATCCCTGGTATTTAAAAGCAACTAACCAAGAGAAATAATCCAGGGCATACCGACACTACTCCTCATTTGTGCAGATAAAGGGTTTAGAGAAGAACCTGTGTAACTTCCACGACAGACAGCTCCTCAAACCAGACTGAATGGACTGAGGCTGTTTTACTCCTGAGGGCCCCCATAGGACATTAACATCGTACCTAAACAATTTAGTTGGACAATGAATCAAGAATAAATGCTTTTCAGGACTTGTATGTAGAACCAGGAGGTGAAATACCATGTGCTTGCTGGGGATTTTACACGCAGTGTAGCACCTGACTTAGAATGTGATGCTGAGCAAGATGAACAATGTTTCTGGTCCTGTTTCCCTGTCTTTAAAATGAGGAGGGTACTTAGTTCCTAGGTACCAGCTCCTCCTACTGAGGCTTTAAAACTCAGTGTTTGTAGAATAGCTTGGGATCATTGAAGAAAGATGTACAAAATCATTATTGATCCCAAATGTTTTGTATACTCTGTTGCTGCACTCAATAAAACAATCAAGTATAGAACATGTTTTTGCAAAGCCAACATGTAGAAAATTCTCTATTGTCTCTTTCCACTTTAGCAAAGCCACCCATGGAAAACTTCAGAATCCCTAGTCAATACTATTTAAAACATCAAGACTGATTTTACTACTCCATATTCTTTGTAATTTCCTTTTCTCTCAAACAGGTAGTATTCTTGTGGGAAGAATGTCTTCCCTTCAGAATTATTACAAACAAAGCTTCAGACATGCAAGTCTTCACATATCAGGTGAAGGCCTAAAATTTTGGAAGCTTTCATTATCCTTTCAATACAAAAACACTTCCATGGGGATTTTCCTGCTTTTGCTTGAAGGGAAGTGTATTTTGTTTCCTTTCAATGTTATAGCGGAAGATAATGTCATGACCAACTCATAGATTTACTGGTAATCCATTTCATGAAAAATCAAATCCACCTGTTGTATAAGTGTAGCTTTATTATAATACAAGAAGGCATACTGGTAGCCTAGGAGCAAATTTGTTCCCACTTGTCCCTTCCAATCATTCATCTTGCACTGCATGTCTCTTGGAGTCATAGGGCTAGCCTGTGCATCTTGACAGCCCCGGAAATTATTCGAAATCTGTTCATCACATTCCAACCCAACACTTCTGATTACAAGGTTAATAGCCTGAAATGGACATTCTAGAGTTAACACTGTGAGCTGCTTAATTGGTCACAAGAAGAGCAAAATGCAAGTGCCAGGCTGAGCGTGACAACGCCTAGCATTGCTTGAGGCTCCACTTCTAGAAGAATACTGGAAAAGTATATATAGGTTTTTAATTTCTTCTTTTGGCCTGCAAAAGATTGTTTTCCATAATTGACTTTCACATGCAACTTGTTATGTGCATCTATCTTTCAACAGGAAAATATCAGTGATGAGGCACAATGATGCAGCTTGATCAGACACTTGGCTAATTCTCTACTGTTTGAATACAGAAGGGAATTTCTGAGCAAGGAGCATAGGACTCTGATCTTATGTCAGGACAGGTGTTCAGAGCTGCCCAACAACTACTTTTGCCTAGTACCTGAATTATTTCCATCCAGCCCAGTAACAGATGACATTAAAGTATTACGGGCCATGAAAAAAGAATTATTTCTTACATAAAAATGAGATTTAAAATTTCCTTCTGAAAACAAAGAAAAGAAACCCATCCTTGTTTTAACAAAAGGGTTGTACACTCTGCATGTTTAGCTAGCTCAGCAGGCTTGAATGAGCAAAAATACTGGCACAGCAAAGGAGGTAGGAACACATAACTAAGGAGCAGCAAAAGGAAACAGGACTGTGATAGTGACCCCTTGTACCTATTAGATTGGCTTAGTTGTAATGTGAAGCTACTCTCTGAGTGATATCTAGCCTATCTATAGAAACGTGTGAGACAGGAATCAACAGAATGAGTCTCATTCTCCAAGTATAAGACTTGACAGGTCTAAATGTGGGTTTTAAATGCCTGAACAAGGAAGGAAAGAGATTCTAGTGATTAAAACTTTCTGCAGAACAAAAAAATTCCAACCTGAATCCACACGGTGTAAAGCATTAAGGACATCTTTTTATCTTTGGAAATTATTTTACAGTTAACTGAATAGCAACTCTGAAAATAAAGCCTCTTTTTATTCTCTCACCTTGATTTGCAATGAGAAGGATTTAAAGAACAATATTTGATCCATTAGGTTGAGGAACTCACAGTACTGTACATTGTTTTAGTGTACTAAATTTAGTTGACTCCTGTCGCTTTCAATTACCTTTCTAAAAAGGACAGATGAAAAATAATGTCTCTCTTTATACCATTTGGTCTGCTGTTGATTAATTCTTCCCTTCTAGTGCTTGCTTATGTTTTGTAAGGTTAGGGATGACAGAACAGATTAAGGGGGGGAAAAGCCTTAATAAAAAGCTCTTTTTCTGAGTTTTGGATTGTAGAGTCTTCCCTTTTGTATTTATATCTCATCAATAAAATGTTAGGATTGTTGATAAGGACACAAAAGTCGGGTAGAGAATGGACTGAATCTTAACATTGGTCAAACAGGCCAACTGTAAGAAATCCTGAATGTAAAAATAAGTTTCTACACATGCTATCCTCATCATTAACATGAAGCAAAACTAAATACCAGTTTTACGTAATTAATCCACTGATTTGTTCATTTTTGCCACAGCAAAGAACTGTAGAAGAATAGCATGTCCTAATTCTTAGAAGAACTGTGCTCCGCATCAGGGGTACTCTGAGACATTTCAGAAATAGTTCAGTTCCATTTGGCATCACTTATGCGTATGCCCTCTGTAAGCTATGTACAAGTCTTAACACCCCTCAGCCACTCAAAAGGAGGTAGAAAGTAGGCATGAATTTGGGGCGGGTCTTGAACTCAGCTTCTTCTTTGCAAAGGATACATAGTGAGAGGCAAAGGGTTTCTTACTGTGATGTCTTCCAGCCATCAAATGGTAATCAAATACTTTGATGAGGAAGAAGCAAAAAGATGAATGCATTTTAGTGATCCGTTTAAATTTCTAAAATAGTAATTGCTGAACTTGACTGCTCTCAAAAACCTTGTTCTGAAAACAGAAAGAAGCAGCAATGATTTACCCTGAGTTTCTGCTGAGTGTGAATGATGAAAGATATATCAAAGTTTTATTCCTCCATCTATTTTTTCTTTCAGTTTTTTGACTGTGCTGATACTCCACAAAGACAAAAAAAAAAACCCAAACCAAAACAAAAAAATCCAACAAAAAAAAATCCAACCAAAATACAAACCAAAACCAAACCAAACAACAAACAAGCAAAAAGAAACACACCAAAAAATTATCCTAAACACCAAAGCCAAAAACCCAGCCCAGGCTTCTGGAGAGGTAGGAAGTGCTCCATTCAGAAATTCACTAATTCTTTCCAACCTTCCTGTTGGAAAGGCTAGAAAATTCTCCCTTGATGGTGCTTCATTGTCAGGATTAATCTACCACTAAAATCTAATGTAAAAAACTTGGCAGTGGTCATGTATGTTTCATTGATTTCTCCAGAGAAGCAAAAAGCCTGAAATCCAAATTCTGTAATAAGACCTGTAAGAACTTCTGACAAGATTGAAAAACTTTCTCTTGCATCCTATGATAGTGCTGGTGACAGTAAACTGGGTAGTAAAGTAGTATCAAAGGCAGAGTTGATGATTAACAAGCGTATATGGAATTGCTGGGAGTTGTGACTTTCTGGAGACAAGTGTCTGTGGAGCAGATATCCTGAAATCCCTCTCCCCCATCCATCCATCAGATGTTCCCTACCCTTTATCTTGATGAATGTCTTCTTCAGACACTGGAATGTCACCCGGAGCTGGGGGAGAACAGATCACATCTGCACCATAGCTGGTACAAGCATAACTAACTGGCAATGCCTACAAATTCTGCTATCAGGCATGTAGATGTGCAAGTCTGATAGTTTTTTGTGGTTTGATGGCTTAGAGTAATTTGCCAGCAGATCATATACTAGAAACATGTCACTGCTTCTGATACAACAGCAGGCGTGTTCTTGCCCATAACTGGAATGCACTTAGTAAAGCAGAGTTTAAAATTTACCAGTTCAGACAAAGATATCTTCTTCAGATTGTGACAAAGTGTCGCGGTTTAAGCCCAGCAGTAACTCAGTACCATGCAACTGCTTTCTCACTCCCCCCCTTCATCCCCCCCCACTACCACCAATAATAAAAATGATAAGGGAAATAACAAGGGAAGAGAATACAACCGCTTACCACCTGCTGACCGATACCCAGCCCGACCGAGAAGTGATCTCTCCCTTCCAGGTAACTGCCCCCAGTTTATATAGTGGGCATGACGTGCTGTGGTATGGAATACCTCTTTGGTCAGTTTG
>WYDI02015184.1:0-11888 GCA_009867235.2 Psittacus erithacus
GCTGCTCTAGTGGAAGGTGTCCCTGCCCATGGCAGGGGCTGGAGCTGGAGGAGCTTTAAGGTCCCTTCAACCCAAACTCTTCTATGATTTTCCCAAAGTAAAACCAGAATTCCTGGAAAGTTTCTGTGTGTCTGATTAAGCCCCACCCCAGCCCTTAGTGGTGTTTGTCTCAAAGCCTTGCCCATTTCAGTACCTGTCCATGGCTTAATCATCTCCTCTTCTTACAGGGCTGTGGGCCCCATCGCGCAGCAGCCAGCCCTATACAAAGCCTACCTCCATGTCCATGTGCTATAGCCACCTCACTGCTAACTGGCACAACAATCTCGTGTGATAAGCGTCAGACAGACTCTTTCAGTCAACAGTGTTATGGAGAAATAAAAGAGGATAAAAGGATTTCAAGAAATGACGTGCTTGGGCAGACAGCAATTAAGCACAAGGGCTGAGTGAAGAGCAGATGTTTAATAGGGCTCCAGTGTAACTGAAATGATATGCTATATTAATACTTTTTTTTTTCCTATTGATCTCAAAAGCTTCAATCCAGCAAAAGAAAGTCCATTGCAGACTGAACAATATGTTAAGCCTTATCTTAATTGAACATTAGGGGATGTTCACTTGGCCAGCTCGGGGCTTTTGCTAGTTCAGCATTCAGGATGGTATCTTCCAGTTACTGTGATTAGCAGTACATGTAGGGAAAAGGTTTTGTCCTTTTCCAGGGAGGCTGAGCACCTGGAGGTGTCGCTGCGCATGAGTAAGGGTGCTGAGCTGCCATTTGTTAGCTCCTCTGCTGTTAGTGCCCTTCTACCTGCTTGTAACCTGCTGGTAAATGCAATGTAGCTCATCCCTTTTTTTTACTGTTGAGTAAGATGACTGAGATTACCTCAGACAAAACTGTGGGATTAAAGCCTGTGTGCAGGCAGACCCTTAAGTTACTATGGAGAAGACAGCATGCTGTAAATCCACATCCCAATGTATGCTGCAGTAACTTCTATACAGACATAACCCTTCCCACCCCTCACCTCCTGTACTGCAGACTGGAAGCTGCCATGGTGACTGGACTACTGCGAGAACCAGCACATCCAGAAGTGCTTTTCTGGAGGCAATTTCTGGCTATTCACACACAGGAGTTTTGCTAGTTCATTGATTTACCCATTTCTTCCAGTCAGAGACATTCTAATACCAGAAATTCAGTTTGTCACATTATCATTTTCCCTTTGGAAATGATTTGTGACTGGAGCACTACAAAAATATACACCAGCTGCAGTGTTATTGGGAAAATCTATTTTAAAATATGTATTTATTTCACCCTGCAAAGATTAGGGAATTGGTTTTTTTGTTCACTCTTCTTCCTGCTGGCTGGAAGTGCTGTGATACTGTAGATATCTTACATTATGCCCAGGCTTGAAGAAAGCAAACCAGATTGTTTTCCTGGTAACTTCACTCTTTTTTCTGGGTTTTGGGGAAGTTCCAGTGTACAGTATCTCTCCCCAGATTTGTTTTCAGAATGCAGGCTCCTCCAGATGAAGTTTGGAGTCTGGTGTACGGAGTTGCTGCTGCCAGATTATGTTGTGTGCAGCCTCAGAGATTTTGTTTATCATGTGGTTTCTTGACCAAAATACCCAAGATCATGTTTTCCTCAGTTCTTTCCTGAAGACACACACAAGGTGATAGATGATTGTCATCGGGCAGAGCTGGTTGCTATCCAAGAACCATAAGTGAAGGTTCGCAGGCAGCTGCGTAATGCACAGCTTTATAGAGGGATCTGTCTTGTATCGCTGCCTGGGCAGGCAGAAGTTACCCATTCCAATGTAGGCTGCATATGACAGAGAAGACAGCACTCCCATAATCCGGCCAGGAAGGACGTGAAGATGTAGAAAGCAGAACTACTTCCCCAGCAACCTGGAGAACCAGGATGGGCAGCGCAGGCTTTGGCTAGGAAAAGAGATCACAGGGGAGGGAATGTTTTTCTCTTGTCAAATGTTCTAAGGAGAGTTGCCAACTTGATGCTAATTATGTAGTATTCAGCTACCACCAGGGCCAAAAAGTGATTGAAAGAGGCTTTTTATCCTGTCATGCAGTTTGAATTGTCTGTGCCTAAATGAAATTGGTCTTTGGAAGTCTCTCCATACTTCTATCTTGGAAACTGAACCTCTTTAAGGACGAAGCCCTACAGTGTATCTTCCTTTTCCCAGCCAGAAGTTAGCTTGACAAACAAAAATGATTAAACCCAAAATCCAAGTAATTATAACCATTCAACACACCAAAGCTCTTTCAACAGTAAGTTTTGTGTGTCTTTCTGCGCTTTTACAAAATGCCTCTGTTCTGTCGCTACACTTTAAAGCTTTAAACATTCAAGTTTCCTGTTTCCTCTTAATGCTCTGTATTTTAGTCATCAGTAAGTCTGGATCAGGACTTCAAAGTAACTTATACTTAGAGTCTGTAAGGACCTGTTCCTGTCAGACATGTCTGCTCTGTCTTCCCTTCCATTTACAGCATTGCTACACTCACGAGATGCTGCATAAATCCCTTCTAGTAGTCTTCCATGTTGTCAGATCATTTCAGCTCTGCTGGAACTTTTCTGCTGCTCCTGTCTTCCATTTGGGATATTTTCGTTAATTTTCTCCGCACACCTGGTAGTGTGCAGAGCTCAATAATCTCTCAGGGTCCAAAACACTTGAAATATATCATCTATATGCAGTCTCACATTTATAATAGCTTCTGTTTAAATGAGCATAGATTTCTTCAGTGTGCCATGCTCAATCCCCCTGTTTCTGAGATCCTTTTCTAAGTTACAGTCCCCGGTACTGTAGTTATCACCTTTACTAATTTTCATTTTCCATTTTTATCCTGGGAAGTTCTTTTTAAGGAGTTCCTGGGGTGGGGGGGTAGGGGGGGAGTGGAAAGCTGTAAAATACTTTCGTTTCAGGGTCATACCAGAGTAGTTTGGCAGGCCCAAGACTGGTGCTTCATCCCTCCATTCGTATAGGCTCACTGAGCAGTAAGAGTAGCTCAATCTGTCCCATGAAGCTCAGCTGTATGTCGTGGTGAATTGTGTGTGACTTCTAGGAGGAGCTGGACAAAAGATGCTGGCCATGGGGTGGCCAAGCTGATAAAGATCCATTGCATCAGTCCCCTTCTGGGCTGCCTTGGTCCAGATGAGCTGCAGGTACATCCTCAGCAGCTTTCCTAGAGCTTCCTGTATGCCCATGACAAGTCAGAGAGCTGCAACACATCACACATTAGAGATCCTAGGATGAAACCAAACTTATTTACACTGTAATTTCACTACCTGTGTGCTGGGATGCCACAGGGTAGGTGAATGCAGGTAGAGGGACTTACCATTGGTTCCATTTCAGCTGCCACCTTTGTGTCTTGATGAAGCTTCATCCTTGGCAATAGCTTCCTCCTATGAATCCTCACAAAGCTCTGGTGTAACATGGGGTTTTATCCAGCAAAGCTGTAGAGCTAGACAACCTCTTGCCTTGCTCTGCATGAGCTTGGGAGTAATAGAATGAGTCATCAGCTGGGAGCTTAAAATGACGACGTGTGCCACCACTTCTGAAAAGCTAAAGAGATTAATAGTAAAAAAAATCAGATACGGTTCACTCACCAGTGTAATGAAGAGGTATTATACGTACCAGGCACCTGGTGGTGAAGGTATACCTTTAGCAATCTATTACCATTTGAATGCAGAGAGATTGAATACACATCAGAAACTAAGCATGCGGGAAGTTATATGTTATTTCTCCAGGACTTTGCTATGAAAGAAAAGCAATGGCAAAGGGAAATGTTAAAATAAACCCCCAAAAAGACTTGAAAAGGATCTTCCTGTGCTATATTTTCGGTCTCTAGTTGCTGTCAGCACCAGCTGATTCTGTGAGAGGACACAAAGTCAAGGAGAAAATGCACTATGCTGGAGGCGAGTTAGGTCCGCTGTTTTTCTTCCACATGCAGGGACTGAGTTTAATGAGTCTTAATGGAGACGCTGCCAAAAGAGTTTCCAAAGTTCCAGTTCTGTAGCACTTTATATATGCTACTGGCTGTCATGTTTTGTTGGAAATAGCACTCTGAAGAAGGTAGTTCTGTGATAAATGCCTGCCAAACTCCAAGAAACTAACACTTTACACACAATGGCATCTTACCACACACAAGCAAGTACTTCTCTTGCATTTTCCTTCCTGTTATTGCTAATAAGTAAAATAATCTTACTTCTATCTAGAATCTTTGTGAAGTGCTATACACATCATTTGTGCAAGAAAAATGCCAATGAGTACGTTCTTTTTTCCTTTACTCACACAAGAATAACCCCAAATTTCCCACATCTCTAATATCTAGATGGGGCAAGCCAGATTATTTTTCTATAATTAACTTGAAATTTAACAGTGCTAATTTGGGTGTTTTCTAACAACAGAACTACAAAGCTTTTGGAGTAGATCACTGCTGTGTAGAAGTGTTACAAAGTCATTAGGTACTCTGCAACTCCCAGTACACTCCCAGTACAAACTTATGTATTGATGGGTAGCTAAGTTTTTTGCTATCTTCTGCAGCTCAAGATAAGTTTCATTGGTGGTCCTTCTATTGCTCCTTCTGTTGATGATGTGTATGACCACCCAAAAGTTATTCAAAAGTAAGCTTTTGGTGTCTTAAACATGTTTGCCCCTTTTGATGCCCCTCTGACTGCCAAATGATGAAGGGATGGTCTTTGGAGCAGACAAGCTAGATCGTATTGTAACATCTATTGGCCTTTGTTTCTCTTAGGAACTGTGTATGTTGATGCAAGCCAAACTGTGGCACTAGATGAGGCGTAATCTTGGCATCATAGCCATGTTCAAATTTCCTTACCCTTTATATAGATACATTTAGTTCTATACCCCACTGCGGTCCTGAGTTCAATTTGTGCAGCAGTTTTATCAGGACATCCCCAAGCTATCCTGCAGATTGATTTGTTGGTTTATTTCCACTGAGAAAGATGGGTGGCTGAGGAGGAAGGATGTTGATTTTTCCTGCATTAACACCAGCAAAGAAAAGAAAGAAGCTGAAACCTAAGAAAATTGCACTGCTAATCATATTTTCGTAAGCAGTCCTCTGTAGCATTACAGTCACAGAATATATTTATCACTTGGTTTATATGAGCAACAGTTTAAGTTGGGGAAAATTGGTTTCCTTTTTAAAATGTCATGTTTCTCATTTCCTCACAGAATCTTGGGTTGCTTCAAGCTCTTATCAGCCTTTAAATCATTCAAAACCACACTCCATAATTAAAATGCCATAAATCCTCATTAATCAATTTAGGTTTTTTAGATTTGTTCTCAAACACATTTAAATAAAGCTGAAAGCTCACTAAAATGTCATAAACCACACAGATGCAAAGCAAAGAGAAGATAAACCCACCCTAGGATAGCTGCACGGTGGTGGAGTTAGACTTGAGATGAGAAATGTGACTTCTGAACACAAGTGACATGGTTCTGGGTTCCCAAACCAAGAATGAGCCAACTTTCCTTTCAGGGCTGGGGGCTCTGACAGCTTTTATAGTTTGTTCTTCAGGCTTTGGCTTCTGCTCCTGTATCTTGTAACACAGTTGGTTTGCTCCACTGAAGGGTTGGTGGGCCTATTTGCCTCCAGACCCTGTTACCTGTGACAATGCAGTCATATGGTTGTAAACTCTCCCCAGCTACTTATATTCTCCTCCTTACTACACTCATATAATGGAAAGAAATTAGTTATAAGTATCTACATGCCTCATACCTTGTTTCAGCAGCGGTTCCTTTACCTGGTTTGCATTTTTGTGTGCTTTGTCACGGACCATTCTGTATCTGTGACTTTTTGATTTGCTTTGGAATGTTTTCCTTCATCTCTTCTCTCGGGAGTATTTAATTCTCTCTATGCAGCCCGCAGTATCCAAGCAGTCTCTTGGATCCATGAACTCTTCCCTGGACACTATTTTATCCCATATTCCAATCAAGATCTCTGTCTTCTAGGGTGAGGGCTCTGAGATGCTTTATTGGGATGGAAAGGTATACAGCTCCATTACAGTTCACAGATATTAAATACATATTTTGGGCATTTATCACCATGATAGTGCTTGTTAGAAACAAATCACTGACGAACACAAGAATCTGCTTCTAAAGTCCTGCGTAGTCTTGCAGCATTTTCTCTGGGGTTTGGACTTGTCCTGTTAGTAATTGTATGAATGTGACAAAATCAGAGCATAGGAAAAAACATGGAGACAGAAGCTGTCAACAAAAATTCTGAGCTTCACAATGCCATGTTGGTCAGCTGTCCCTTCCTTCAGACTACGCTAGGTAGCATGAAAATAGGCTGTTTCATAGTGTTACAGAAGTCCGTGCTAAGGTTATATCCAGTTATTGGTAACATTATTTGAATTTATTCAACCTGAGTAGTTGCCTTCAGATCTCCATAAGTGATAGAATAAAGGAAAATAAACTAAAATAAAACCAAAGAGAAATGAAATAGAAAACAACTGACCCCTGGGCCCCCAAAACATCTTTGCACCTTATGCAGAGGCAGATATAGTTAGACACTGGTTGCATCAGAAACAGCAAATAAAGAAGCCACCCTAGAGGAATCAAAATATCAGTATTTCGGAAAGGATAGCTCCAGACAAAAAAATACTGGGCCTTTTTTGTTCAGACTTTTCATGTCTGTTGTTAGGACAGGTAGAGCCGAAACCAATAATTTCACCTAGAAATTTCTCTTGAAGAAAATGTGGCAAGGGAAAAGCAGGTTGTTGAGGATAAGCGCTACTAATGCAACTCCTCATGAAAAAGAAAAATGAAGTTTGCCTGGAAAGGCAGGCCTGTCAGGATCCTCACATGTTTCTAATAAACTGTGATAAAGCCCCCTTCTCCCAGGTTATGGGACGTCGACAGACACTCTGCATATAGATTTCCCTTTTCCTGCCAGCACTAGGTTGGATGAAAGCCCAGCGGTGCATTCTGTTAAGGAGCTTATTCATACAATTCAGTTTAATTGTCAGCAGTTTTGATACTTCAGACTAAAATGAAACCTGGCTCTATTTCTGCAGCTTGGATCCACCTGCAGCCTAGGAGAATTCTAATGGTATTGAAATCAAAGTCTTGTATTGTTAAAATACCAGCCGGTTGCAAGGAGAAATTCTGCATAAGCAGGCTGTTTCCTCCTAGGTGTGGGTAACTGAGCAGCATAGAATAGCATTGGATAGAGACTGTTTATTTTTTTAAGCAGCTTGTTGCACAGGGAGAACATCTTCCCCCTTCCTGCCAGCAGCGTCGTTCATCTACAGCTTAGTGGGCTTCAGGGCAGGGTTTTGAAAGACAGACATGCATACATACCCTATTTCATCTTTACATGAAGCTGAAACACATGGCATTTTGCAAATACCACTAGACTCATACAGTGTGTTAATGAGCCTTAACATTATTGTTTCCCCCTGTATTAGGACAGAAAACTTGAGGAATACTTTACTTCTGCTATTGCTTCCTCTGACACTTAACCTTCATGCTCTCCTGCTCGAGAACTCCCATGCTTCATTTCTCTTTCTTTTTAAAACAGGATCACAACAAATCAATGTCTGCAGTCCCCCAACATCAGTTTTTGCTTTACCTGGTGCTCGTGCACATTCTCAGCTGCCTGGAATGAGGATTTTACACAGTTAATAACAGTGCTAGCTCCCACGCCATAATAGGTAGGTCTGTTAAACATCATCCAAGTTCTCCTTTAATAACAGTATCAGGGTGGGGGGTAGGGAATTCATCATCTATCTTGGCTTATGTCTTAGGCTGAGGTTGTGACCATGACTGGATACTTTGGTCTGGAGGATAATAGCTGAGTTAGATACTCTTTATTTGAACAGAGATGGAACCGAAGTGCACTCCTCTGTCCCTGAGTGCTTAGCCACCAGGCTGGGCAGCCTGACAGCAAGAGGAACAGAGCTGTGGCAGAAGACTTGTAAGTCTAGTGACTGGGATATTCTCATATAAAACAGGAGTATTTGAGTCAAATTTCTGCTCTAAGTCAGTGCAGTGGAGGATTTGAACCTGAATCTTCATCATTTTGGATGAGTCCTTTAACACTTGGTATATCGGACCAGAAGGGTTGTATCCTATTTTCCCTACTGTTTTGTAAATGGTGGCAAAACCTTTTTCTAGATCCACCACTCTACTTCCATTTATCCTTTACTTTTCAAAGTATCCAAACTCAAAAAAATGTCTTTTGTTTAATTTAAACCACGGTTTCACATATTCATAAATTTTGTTTTAAATGCTGTTTCCTCTTGATTTTAATGGACTGTTCCTTTTTTTCCAGACCTCCTATTATAGTCACCTTCCTCACACATTAGTAATCATTTATTTGTGCTATAATCAACATTGACAGGAGTATTTTCAGGAACAAGAAAATGTTGGGCTCATGTCACAGCCCAACTCACGTTTCTGTGACATGAGTATTGCTTTGCAGACACAGAATAGCCACAAATAATCACATTCTGGAAATCATGGAAAGTGTGACATTAATTCGTTGTGTGCTGCTGTAACCACTGAAACCTTCTGTCCTCCTTTAGAAACCAGATTACAAGAGAAAGGCAGCATCATCAGAGCTTTACCTGTCCATTATAGTACTGCTGGCTCATTAGGTAGAGTAATTAAACATCAAGCAGAAATAATTATTATAATGACATTTGAGATTTCATTTGCTTTTATGAAATATGACTTACGTAAACTAATTCCTTTTATAAGGGCCACTCATAATAGCAGTGAATGTCTAAACAGTTATGCTCTTTGCCTCGTTATTTTTGTAGCATTATTGGGCCAACCTTACAGTAGCCATTAAGAACTCAACAATTACCAACTATTATGATACCAGGATCTCCAAATGGCCTCTATATATTTAGAAAATAGGAAATTACCATAGTAATTGTATTCATTCATTATGTTCCTGCTTCTGGAGTGAATACAGGGCAGGACAGGGGGAAACTGTGGGGGAACAGCTCAGTGTTTTCTCTACCATGCTGATTACTACAGAAAATGTTCAGCTTCTGATAGCAACAGCCACCGCTTTTATTTCTGTGGTGTTTTACATTTTGTGTATAGATGGATTTTGGTGCTGTGATTCCTTGCTTTTGGTCTTGCAATATCCTCCTGAGCTGTGTTTGCTCCAGCATCTTTGCCAGCACGTCTGAGGCAATCTCAAGTGATCCAAATTCAAACAGCAAAATGGAGCACCACTGAAATACTTCAGAGCAAATAGCCTTTCCTAGCATAGCTGTTAGGAGAAGTAAGCTGTCTCATATTGAAACGCAGGGCAGTTTCCCAAGGGACGCTAATGAGCATGTTCTTCTGCAGCTAATCATAAAATTGCTTTGACACGTGTATAGAAAAATACAGATGTTGTCAAAAGAGTGCATTAAGTTCAGACACTCAGACTTATGCAAACTACTTACCTCTATATTTACTTCAATAGACCAGATGACAAATGTACTGTATTAGATAATCTCATTCACAGAGGCTTGCAGTAAGAAGGCACTAGTCGTGCACTAGCAAAATGCATGTGCAGTAGGAAAAAGGGAAAGAAATAACAGGAATATCAAAACCACCAATATAATGCTATCTTTTCTCCAAAAAAGGGAAGTTGCCAGACTGGTAGGGCTCCAAAGCAATGTAAAAGATGGAAGTGAAACTGGAGAGATTGCATTTATGTAAATAGCTTAAAACAGTTATTGTATCTTGGCTAAACAAATGCTGTAGACCTAAATTCAGAGCACTTGTAGATAGAAATTGTTACTACTGGCTTTAAACATCCTTGGATCAGTTTGAGGTTGGCAAATGCTTTACATGCAGGGTACAGGGAGAAGGATACAGTCTTGAAAATACATCCAGAAAATGCCACCAGCATCAGGGCAAAACAACTCTATCTTGCCTAATTTGTACTAAAGGCATCACCAGATTTACTTCCTAACACTGAAGCAGCAAAATAGGGCTCCAGGCTGTGGTAAGGGTTTCTTCCCATGAGCCAGCACAAGCAGAGCAGAGCTAAGCAGTGACAGTGGGCATAACTCAGGCGGACAAGGTTATCTCTTAACTCTTTCTCCTGCCTCTGGAGTGGGGATACCTGATATGCATTTTTAGTTTAATACAAGCCTTCCTATCTCTTTCCTTCCTGCCCTTTTATGACCTCAGCTCAAATCAGCTATGGCTACCCATACTGAGCTGCTCCAACCATGATTTGCACCAGCTGCCCTTTCAAATGGAAATAGGTCCAGACTAGTCCATGAATACAGACTTCTTGAAAGGTTTCCAGGATTACATTGAAGCAGGTGATATGGGCATAGAAGATCAAAGAGAAAGTCACAGTCAAGGTTTGCCTAGGTGTCCAGGGAGCAACCTAATGAAGAAGTGTGAATAATGCGCAACAAGAGGCTAAACTTCTGTCAATTCATTTGTTGACTTGGCTCCTGGAGAAGCTCCTGCTACATTGTTCTGCAAATGGAGCTCAGGTGGCTTTTTATTTGCTTATTTAAACACCCTCCCCACCTGAGTCCTGGTGGGTTTGTGAATGTATCAGGCTGGCACTGCTGCTGTTACTCCTTTGAATGGCTGAGTTTATTCAATCCTCCATGGGATTATCAAGCAAGGAAGAAGATAACAAAGAGATAATCGTCTGCAGGTGGGAGAATAGACACATTTAAAATTAGTTCAGCATCTCCGTTAAAATATTAACCCTGGCAAAAGATATCCCTTCTCCTCATGTAATGAAAAAGGACTTAGAAAGCATCATTGAAAAACCAAATTAATGCGATAAGCTGCTGTTGATGTATAAACTCAGCAAGCTTGGTTTTTAAATGTTTTTCTCCTATTCAATTTCAAATGCACATAATTAATTCTTGCATTTGATCTCCGTTCTCCCTCCAGTCTGTAGCACGCAGACCAGCACTTAATGGTGTCAAAGCTCACATCAGTGTTAGACAAAAATATATATAGGTTCTTGTTGTGCAATTTCTAGGCCTCTCTGGTATAGCCAGACTAGCAATTAAGATGTAATTGGAAAGAAATTAATTTATATAAGCAAGTTATTAGCATCACCATTGATTAAGTATAATCAAAATCAGTGTCTACATGAGATACTGATTGCTGCTTGCCTTCTGTAAAGTGCAATTGTAACATGAATTAAAATTGCATGGCTGGACCTTTTATTGTTGTAAATACTCAGCTGAAACAAGAGATTAAATTCTGTGCAAGCTCTAAATTGCCTGAAACAAGTGTGACACCTTTGCTTTCATTTGCTGCTGTGAAGATTTAAATAGAGTATGAGGGAATATTTTTCAGTTTCCTGGATTAGATTACAGTCCTTGTCACGCTCGTATGTGAATAACAATCTCTAAACTGTGAGGCAGATTTATAACTAGACTGAAAATGGGTCTGCAGTCTCTCAGGGTTTATCTGACAGTGCCCACAAACCCTGGCGTGGTACAGAAGAAGTTAGTTCTGTGAGACAGATGGGCAACTGTACGTACACAGTTTAACTTGTATAAATTCTCCAACTTGACCATAGGCTATATCCAATTCCTAACACAGTAGGAGTTCAGTTCTAGTAAGCTTGAAAGAGCTGCAAGTGCAAAACCACTGCATCTGACTTTTGCTTATGGCACATTTTGGGATTTGACACCAGTACGGGACATTTTCACAGGCACATTACTTGAAAATCCGACTGCATCTTTCATCCGGGGTACTTGTGCCATAAGAAAAATAAAACCATAATTGTGATGATTCAGACTTTTGAAGAAAATACCAAGAATCCCAAACTGGTTTGTGTTGGAAGGGGCCTTAAAGCTCCTCCAGCTCCAGCCCCTGCCATGGGCAGGGACACCTTCCACTAGAGCAGCTTGCTCCAAGCCCCTG
>WYDI02015191.1:0-19344 GCA_009867235.2 Psittacus erithacus
TTGTATTCTCTTCTCTTGTTATTTCCTTTATTATTATTGGTGGTAGCAGTAGTGATTTGTGTTATACCTTAGTTAATGGACTGTTCTTGTCTCAATCTGTGGGAGTTGTGTTCTTTCGATTCTCTTCCCTATCCCTCCGGGGGCCGAGGCAGGAGGTGGGGGGGCAGTGAGTGGGCTGTGTGGCAGGCCTAAACCACGACACGAGTTTAAGAACTTGCAAATGTATACTCAAAGAAGAGGACTCTCACTGGCTGTCTTAGTATTTCCAGTATATGTTGCATCTCATATTAAGCCCAATGGTTTGCCACATAATTGCATCATTAGGAAACCAGTGTTCACATTCAGTTTCTACTTTCTATTGGCTTAGAGAAAGGATTTCAAATTTGCATTTAAATGAAATTGAGCAAAGAGTGATAAAGGCTTCAATTAAAAGGCCACCTGGTTTTGTTAATTCATTTTTAATAGGAACAGTAAATATTTTCAGTTGATGTACTTTCTGCTGCACAATTGGTATATTTTTCTCTTCTTTATCTCTGGTGTCAGACACCCCTCATTAGAAGAGTCTATCATTTTCTCTGACTAAGGAATTTGTCTCAAGCTTCATGAATCTGTCAGTAGAAGACGAAAAAGGAAAGTAAACCAAATAGCTATTTAGAAAATGTAAGCATAATAAACTACCATGTGATAAAAATAAGTTTTGGGGGAGGCAGACATAGATATGTCATTTCGTTAAACAAAAACACTTTTTTTCATTTAAACTCTTCTTTGAGTATACTGATCTCACTTAGGTATGCTGTATGAGACAATAGTAATCTTCCATGTCACAATTATGTAATGAAATTAAAATTTAAGGATTACAAATATATAAGCACAAATCATGACAAGCACTTTTCGTGGAGAAAAACCAACTGGTGTGCATGGAGTATTAGCTTCAACTGGCACCTGGAAACCTTTTGTCTTTCTATAAAATTTCTTCCTTTGGTGATAAATCATTTACTTTTTAGTTTTGCTTTATAGTCTTACAGCTCTAGTTTCACCCAGTTGCCATTAGTAACACAGTAGCTCATCTTGTTTTTCTAATACTTTTGAAATAATTTGTAGGCATAATTGCTTCTCTGTTTTCCATTTACTGTAACCATAACTACTAATTTGCTAACAACCACTACAATTCTGTTACAACCCAAGTTAAAAATCCAAGTACTTTTCTCAAGACCGATTTGTGCTGGACACCCTTCTCTTCAGGGATGCAGTGTAAGCATTTAAATAAAGAACTGAAGCATTTAATTAGTGTGTGCTTGCTTCCTGCTAGCAGGACATCACACTAGTGAGTAAATAGATTAAGTTTCTTGCAACACAAGCCAGGAGACACTGTGACAGTCATGGTTTTCATTCTCAAATGTCTAGTTAAGGGAAACACAGGGGTTCAATCCCACCTTTAAAAACTTAAACTTTCACTTAAATTATTATTGTTTTTTAGTGCTCCATGGTCTTCCACAGTAAACATAGCTAGGAATTATGTTTTTCATTTCTGGTTCAATGAGGAAAGGAATTAACAGAAATGTAAACAGAAGAGAGTCACAGAAAAATGTAGGTTAGGGGATTTACCCCCCTATTTGTTACAAGTTAAACATTTGTAAAAGAAAATAAATAATGCAGAACCCTCTCTTCTCACCTCTTCTTCACATATATTTTTGATTGACACAGCCATATAATGTGTTTGGTCTTGTATTTGCTGGAAGATGGAACATATTAGGAGTTTTAAATCGTTGATTTTTATTTGGCTCAGATTCTGCTTCTTAACCAGTAGGTGCTGAGCTGTTTAATGCTTACAAAGCTCAACTAAAAATATCTCTTGAAGTTCAACATCAGTACATATTGCAAAATGTTTGGACCTAATGCTATGCTGTTAAATAAATATATTAATACTTTTCATCAAAGTTAGAAGGTTTATTGGGCTGTGCAGCAAGGTTTGGTAGCCGTGGCCCATGAGGAGGGCTTCTGTGAGAAGCTGCTGGAAGCTTTCACTATGTCGGATAGAGTCAATGCTTCAAGATGGACCCACCTCTGACCAAGGCCAAGCCCATCAGCAATGGTGGTAGCACCTCTGGGATAAGAATGGGGAAAAAACCGCTGTAGAACAATAGCCAGAAGAGAGGTGTGAGACTATGTGAGACAAACTGCTCTGCAGACACCAAGGCCAGTGAGGAAGGTAGGGGAGGAGGTGCTCCAGGCGTTGGAACAGAGTTTTCACTGCAGCCTATGCTGCAGACCGTGGTGAGGCAGGCTGTCCCCCTGCAGCCCGTGGAGGTCCATGGTAGAGAAGATATCCACCCACAGCCCAAGGAAGACCCCACAGTGGAGCAGGAGGATGCTCAAAGGAGCTGCGACCCCATGGGAAGCTCGCGCTGGAGCAGGCTCCTAGCAGGACCTGTGGCCCCATAGGAAGAAGAGCCCACACTGGAGCGGGTTTGCTGGCAGGACTTGTAATCCCACAGGGGACCCACACTGGAGCAGCCTGTTGCTGAAGAACTGCACCCCATGGAAGAGACTCGCACCAGAGGAGTTTATGAAGAACTGCAGCCCATGTGAAGGACTTACATTGAGGAAGTTCAGGGAGGACTGTCTCCCATCAGAGGGACCTCACTCTGGAGCAGGGGAGGAGTGTGAGGAGTCCTCCCCTGAGGAGGAAGGTGTGGAAAAAACAAAATGTGATGAACTGACAGCAACCCTCATTCCCTGTCCCCCTGTTCTGCTGCAGGGGAGGAGGCAGAAAACATTGGGAGTATAGTTAAGTCTGGGAATAAGGGAGGGGTGGAGGAAAGGTGCTTTAAAGATTTGGTTTCATTTCTTGCTTATCCTACTTTGATTGGTAATAAATTAACCTAATATCCCGAAGTCGAGCCTGTTTTGTCCATGACTGTAATTGGTGAGTGATCTCCCCCTGTCCTTATCTCAACCCAGGGGCTTCCGTTGTATTTTCTCTCCCCTGTCCAGATGAGGAGGGGGTGTGATAAAGCAGCTTTCACAGACACCTGGTATCCAGCCAGCGTCAACCAAACACAGAAGGCTAAAAAACTGGAACAAAGCATATAAATAACTAATTCCAGTTCAGCTCAAAGGCCAAAAGATTCTAAGTAGTTACTATATGGAGAATGCTCTCCAAAAAACTCAAAGGACTCAGTGTTCTTTCTCTCACTACCCTGGTAAAGCTGTCTATGAGTAATTATTGCTGTAGCTGTTACAGATTAAACTGAAATGGGGAAAAGAGACTGCATGATAATCAAGCTAAAGTACTGGGAAAGAGCAGCTTCTCACTCAGTTGCTACCTGCAGCCCTACATTATGAGCATCAAAGATGTTGACCAGATCACTGTAAAGGCCACAGCATGCTCTGACTTACTGACTAAAATGGCAACTGCTGAAAGATACATACTAACCTAATTCCTATCAATTTCAGACAGTTAAATACTTAGGTATATTTTCCAAATTTGGAAATGTACATTACCTTTATTGACATATTAAAGGGTCTAAGTTCGTGTCCAGTGAAGAACTAGATTCAATGATAGGTTAGGTTTTCTGTACCCTTTACCTCTTACCTAAAGGAAAATTGCTGTTTCCTATAAAAACATAGTTAGGAATGTCACCAAGTGGAAAACTTCTTTTGGAAACCTGAGCAGAGCAAAGTTACATTAAATAAAAGAAAAAAAAAATCATTTGCAGAATTATTTATTTAATTATTTTTGAAAATGCTTTGAAAAATAAGTGGCTTTTGGCATTTTGAATTTTCAGTAGAAACATACAAGTTTTACTGAAAACTTCTTTTCCCTGAACAATGCTTTAAGAGCCTGTTTTGAGGCACAAGTCTATTGTCTCAAATGATAAACACCTAATTTTTACTAATGGAAAAGGAGCAGTATTTTTCAGATCCACCTTTTTTTCTTTTTCTTTTTTTTTTGATTGGAAGAAGAAGTTAATGACTATCAGATTAAATTTTTGTAATATAAGGAACATTGCACAATATTCTTAGTGAGGATAACAAACGCTTTCTCAGTGAAAATGTAATTGGTGCTGAACAGAATTATATACTTCTAATTGTGATATTTATTTGCCAGTAAAGGAAAATATTTAAATATCTAATTTTGTGAGCATAATTCTAAAGTATAACCTATAATTGATAGTTTAAAACCATGCAGAAACTTCTTTTTCAAACAAAACTAAAGTTCAGCATCCTGTTATTTGATTATTTTTTTTGTTGTTCTTTTCTTTTGCTTGTTTGTTTGTTTTGCTGGCTGATTACTAAGTAGTCTTGCTTGTGGATAACTGAGGTTGGGCTGAGAACACTTTCAGCACTGATTTCTTCTAATATTACAGTGGTGGTCTGTGAGCCCCACCTGCATAATGCAGTTGCATAATGCATAATCATGGTAAGTTGATGGCATCTAAAGAGCAGTTAAAAGGAAGCAGCAATATGGCAGATAAATCTACCATTAAGTGGCTCTACCAACTTCTGCATACACACTCCTATGAACAGGATGAGGATAAATGTAGAAAGCATGTCATTGTCATTGAGTTTAGTTATAAAATATATTTCACCCTTTCTGTCCTGCTCTGTATCAGGAAACAAGCCATAAACCATACCTTACATTTAAACCACCAGGTGGTTTCCATCTGAGGAACACCACAAGCCAGAATTACAAATTCAATCTATCGTTTTTCCGTATCTGAGGTCTGTTTGAATTCTCTTTGTTATGCAGAAGGTCTAAAATTTCTGAGGGGCTGGTTCAATATACACTTATGAGTAGTGGAGAACAGGGGGTAGGACAGGAATTTTAATACCCTATAAAGCAGAGGTTAATGATATCATCTTCTCCTACCTATATTCCCTTGGAAACATTACTTTGTCCTGCCACACTGTTCCCAGTTCAGCTCAGTCTATTGCATAAGCACCATTAAAACTTTTCAAATTGGTCCAAAACCTGGGTGACACCATACCCATCTTTGTCCATGCAGTGGACCTCAGAAGAGTTTATCTCAGCCTTGTTCTGAATCAATCAGAAAACTTTGCAAAGAAAACTTTTGCTCAGCTTTAATTAGGATTAACCAGATGTCATCCTCTATTTGGTTAATATCACTTGTGCCGCCTGAAAAATAAACGTAGAACCATTTTAATGATTTCAGAGCTGTTGGTTTGGTTTTTTATTTTTTGGAAGACAAACACTTTATTAATAACACACATATTTAATGTATTTTTCATCTAACATTTAATGTATGAGAAATCCACCAATTGTTTTGATAAAAAGGGTGGCAAAAGCAGCTTTCTCTACATCAAAAGAAAAAAAAAAAGCTTTCTCTACATAAGGTTCAATTTAAAATTACTAGATACAGGTCAACAATTATACAGTTTAGGACCTTACTCAAACCAGAAGTAAGCCCAAAATGGAGAGCTAGAGGGAAATTATATGATCATGGTTATACTACCTGCTTTGGAGTGCCTGCTGTGTTGGATATTGGGAAGGCCCTTTTAATATCCCTAATAAATCTCCAATTTACCACAGTTGCTGTGGTTGTCACTAATTTTAATATTTTACTTGGGGTTGTCTAAAGCTTTAGGATGAACTCGTGTGGGAGGAAGCATTCAAGAAACAAGAGAATTCCTGAAAAAATGAAACTATATGTATTTGTTTTCTTCAGAGCCAGCAGAATCTGTCTATAATGACTGCAATAAATAAAAATTGGTGCATTTCACTGATCATTCAAAGGATTTCTTATTTTTATCTGATGAACTTGGCAGTGCAGAGATTTTCACTATACTTAAAGGAATTCAAAATGACAATTTCCTAGTGCACTAAAGCAACTCCATATAGAAAACAGAATACTTTCAAATTTGTAGGATGCTTATCACTATGGAGATGTGCCTCAATATTTCAGCATGTTGAACGCTGATAAAGTGAAATATTTCTCATAGTTCTGAACTTACATTTGTGGATGAGGATAAAATAATTGAAAACTTTTGTTACACAGCTTTTAATGCCAAATAAGAACTTGTCTGTAGTGTATTGCATTATGCAATACATGAGGAAAGCAGTTAACTTCAAGCAAATATTAATTTTCATTTCCCATTAATTCTGTAGTCAGAGGGATGTCCTCCAAAATTAATCTTAGGGGTACTGGTTGCAAGTGATGATATGTTGTCAAAGTTCAAACCATTTGATTGCAGTATAATTTTTCTTTCTTCAGATGCTCCTAATTCAGTTTCATTGATGTCCTGGCAATAATCAGGCAAACGGTGGATTATTCTCCTTTCAAGTGTTCATCGCAGAACAATGATCACAAGCTTTTTTGTATTTCTGCTAGATTCAGGGGGAAAATATATGTTTTTCAGCAAAGAATTAACTGTTTTTTCAAACTAGAAAAAGCTGACATATTGTTTTCAATACATGAAGCTTTTGCTTTATGAGGATTCATCCTGTGGATTAATTTTGGAAAATGCCAGCATTTGACTTTTTCATCATGAAGTAAATTATATGAAGGGTTATAGACCCATTATGTTTCTTCTGCATATTTTTATTTCTCTTCATTAATAACTAATAAAATTTAAAGTATTTTTTTCCTAGAAGGTACGGTATGATGATTTTTAATATAGCACTGATCAAGCCATTTTCTTCCCTCATTACCTAAATTACCTGGAACACAGCATTCACCAATATTTGTGATAAAACATGCAAGCAGCAGACATGAAAATTTCTAGCTCCTAGTGTTTGTTTCCTTTTTTTTTTTTTGTAAGGGTTTGCTTCGGTACATTTTATTTTGTTTTTTTCTTGCAATGTACTTCAATATATGCATAAAATAATCTGAGATACCGTATTTTAAAAACCACAAGTCACACAGAAATAAATCCATACCTATGCTTTCATTCCAAAAATGCAATTTTAGCACACTATAAAAGGTGGCAGTGGTTTTTTTTGGTTGTTATTTGAGGAGTATATAATATTGTTAAAGATTCAGTGTTTGTATTAAAGCCTGCATCAAAAACAAGGCATGGATTGCCAGGCACAATGAAACCTGCCACAGAGACACCCTGTTGTTCAAATCAGAGCACTCCAAGCATTTCATCAGGTTGTGTGACAAGGGTTTTGCTGCTGAGACCAACAGCAGGAAACAGAGTGATTTAGCCTGTGTCACAGCAAGCCACCTTGGACTCCTGACTTTGATTAAGTAATGAGCATGTACACTGAAGAGGACAGACAGACCCCTTTAGCACAAATTCGTGATGCAACTTACTTTTGAACCTTTGGGTCCAAATCAAAATCCCTTAAAAGTTATGCTCTATCTAGATCTTATGAGGCTGTGCTTATGACAGCATATTTGTCTTGTCTGCAATCAGAAACAACATCTATAACATTATCATTATTAATGCTATTATTATCATGAGAAACGATGGGTTTTTTGACAAAAGAAATACTAATTTGACTGTCAGTTGAAGATACTTCAAGGAATACCAGAAGGGCTGGATAAAATCATGGTTTACAGAAATTCACCAGATGTGTGCATCAGGACCAGATGATCTCAGGACTTTGGAGATTTATGAAATTGTCCAGAATTTTTTGTGCTTTTAAAAAAAAAAAAAAAGGTGGTTGTCCATTCAGTAGATCAGAAACTTTAATTTTGAAGAGAAAATTCATTATTTCAAATTAAGAGGAAGCTGATGTTTGAAAATACTCTAATTCTGTGTCTTTCTAGGACTTCCAACTGATTAAAATCGAAAAAACACAAATCAGTATAAAATTTGCATCTTCTTGAGAGATACCACTTAGATATGACTCTGCTCCAACACATTTCTAATAAAGTGTGGCACATAAAATATCAACCAATGCACATAAAAATGAATTTTTTTTTAAATACCATGGGTATTCTGCTGATTAAAGTTCAGTTATAGTGGGTGATAAGACAGAAACTATTGATAAGATACATTGGAAAGGTTTACATTTCTAAAGAAACATAAATGCATTTATTTTAAATTCACAAGATTTCTTAAAACTTTGGTAAGAGAGGGAAAGCTTCAGGTTATCTAAAGCAGTCTGCAAAATATTTCCCTAATATATGTCAATAAATAACGTGGGTCTGTCTTCTACGTCCAGAAGCTAGACACATACTGCTGTTTTAACTTGCTTTCTCTGATTCTCTTTTACCTCCTTTGAATCTTCTGGTTTTCAAGCTTTTGTCTGGATTATAATCAGTAATATAAAATTATTTAATCACCTAATTTTTTTTACATAAAACTCTTAGAAAAACACCCAACACATTTCTTCCACCTAATGTCACATGCATAGCAACAAGGCTCTAAGCTGCCTTCACTTAAACTTTATCCCATACTAACTAGCATTCACAGTAAACAGTGATTGCCTGGAGCCTAGTCAGATCTCTCTGAAATCTGTGAAAAAATCCCAGAACTTCAGGGCCTCGATTTTTTAGCATGAAATTGAGAGCACTCCTATCTTTCTTGGGAAGTTCCCAAGAAATTCAAATATTCAGAGCTTTGCAAAATTACCATATTGTTGATTTACTTTGGAATTCTTTTGGCCTAATTGACAGTGATGAATAGAAGCTTTGTTGTTGATAGCACACTGAAATATGTGCATTAAATCTAATTAGGGCAGCTTACTGAAAAGTACAGATAGTGGGTTAGATGTATTTCATAGGAAAAAATAGAAATAAGCAATAACGAGAAAGAGAAAACTGTGAAATGTCCCCATTCCTCTGGCATGAACGATCATAAAATTTTGACTAAGTTGAATTAAAAACAGATAAAGGCAAAAAAAGCCAAAACCAACCACTCAACCTCAGAAAGAGGTCTGTCAAATACTCATATGCACTTAAGCCCCTAGTGGCTGGTTAGGAAATACAAAGAAACCCTCCTAGAGGACACCAGATAGTGTAATGAAATTGGAAATGAGGACAACAATAATGATATTTTCCAAAAGCACAAAACTATATTTCTTCCATTAAAAATAGTGAGAGTACAGGTAATATTTTTTTAAAAGCATTAAGGCTGCTATTTCCAATACTGACCAATACCTGTACTGTTAAGGACTTGTGTTTTGAAAATTTGCAATCAGCAGTAACTTAAAGTTTCAATACATAAAAGAACAAAAATCTGATCTAAATTACTTTTCCATTTGGAATTGAGATATAAATTTAGAGAGGAACCTAATCCCGTCAGAATTAATAATAGGAGAATAACCAGGTTGGTGTCCGGCACACAAAGCAGTAGCCTGTGTTAAGTTTCCACAATGGTGCTACAGCAAAATCAGGTATCTCAGACAAGAAGTCCTAAAAGTCAGTAAGCTGCATGAGGTACAGCTTAGATAGGCTAGAAGAGGTGTGAAGACTTGTCTGAAATACTACGGATATGTTTCTTGACATGCTTTTCAGTGCTTGCTGAGCATTGTTTTTTTGCTCCACTTCATATTAACAACTCTGAATTGTTCCTCAAAACATGGTGTTTAACCTGTTAGGTTATGAAAGGTGGCTTTTAAATACTAATTGAAATGAGAAATTTGAAGACAAACTCCTTCCTTCATAAGTATTCCAAGTGTAGGAATATTGGATAAGGAAATTAAAAGGTTATTGTCACTGCTTTTTGAATGGATCCTGCTTTAAGGGTTGTATTTTCACCATAATTCCTTCTTTGCTTTTTTTTTTTTCTGTATTTATCATTTCTTCTCCTTTGTCCAGACACATCCTCTGTTGTTCGTACAACAGTTGGCACTAAATGATATATAACAATGTCAAACTTCACTTGAAATTCAACACTGAATACTTAAGAGATGTGCTCTACTCATAATACCTTGATGTTATTGATGAGTGACAGCAAATAACCATAGAACAAAAGGAAATGATGGGATGACAGAAATCACCCAGCAGAAAGATTCCTACAGACATGAGACATTCAATGCCAGTGAGCACAGGTCACTACAATGTGTAATTCTCCAGCTGATCTTAGTAGGTAGAGGTACATAATTATGTGTCTGACTGAACAGAAGTGTTAGCACACAAGCAGATAGTTATATGATTCAGGTCCTGCTTGACCAACCAGATCTCCTTCTATCACAAGGTGACCTGTGTGGTTAATGAAGGAAAGTCTGTAAACATTGTCTATTTCGACTTTAGTAAAGCATTTGACACTGTCTCTCACAGCATTCTCCTGAAGAAACTGACTGCTCATGGCCTGGATGGGCGTGTTCTTCGCTAGGTAAAAAACTAGCTGGATGGCTGAGCTTAAAAAGGAGTTGTTAATGGTGTCACACCTAGTTGGCAAACGATCACTAGTTGTTCCCCCAGGGCTGGGTACTGTGACCTGTCTTTTTTTTTTATCTTTATTGATGACCTGGGTGAGATGATCAAGTACATTCAGTAAGTTTGCAGACAGCACCAAGTTGGGCAGGAGTGTTGATCTGCTTAAGGATAGAACGGCTCTGCAGTGGGATCTGGACAGAATGGATTGATAGGCTATGGACAATTTTATGAGGTTCAACAGGGAAAGTGTCTGCTCCTGCATTTGAGCCACAACAACCCCATGCAATGCTATAAACTTGGGGAAGAGTGGCTGGAAAGCTGCTTGATGGAAAAGGACTTGGAGGTAGCGACTGACGGCTGAACATGAACCAGCTTTTGCCCAGGCAGCCAAGAAGGACAGCAGCATCCTGGCCTGTATCAGAAATGGCATAGGCAGCAGGGCCTGGAAAGTGATTGTCCCCCTGTACTCAGCACTGGTGAGGCTACACCTCAAATCCTGTGTTCAGTTCTGGGCCCCTCACTACAAGAGAGATATTGAGGTGTATATATGATTAGAGTTTGAATATTTCTGGGAGTTTGTTTCTTAATAAATTATCACTTCTTCTAAACTTACAGGTTTTCTTTAAAAGAATTTAAAATGAACTTTATATATTGAGTTCCTACTAAAAGGCATGTAATACTTTCACATGAAAAATTAGCCTCCTCATACAGAGATTCTTCTGCTTCAGCTCATGGCATGTATTGAATTTATAACTGCTTCTTTCTGTCAAGCTTTTTCCCAATAATGTGTATTAAAATGATTACATAAAAATAAATTGCATTACAGAGTATCATAATGTTTTCAAAGATGACATTACATTAGTCTAACACAGGTCAATTTTCTCTGATCCTCTAATAGCATGGATAATACCTTGCTTTGTGGGTGGTTTTGTTCTTGTTATTTCTGATTTTCTATTTTTTCCTGGAAGAAATGCGCAACATTTCCCGGCACACATAAATAAGATCCGGTTTTACATTGTACTGTGGGCACTGTGTCTAGGTTTACTTCAGCCAGATAAATCTAATAAACATCTACTGGGATAGTAATTTTTAAGTTCAAGTTCAATATCAAACATGTCAGCAGTGCACTTAGCAAGAAGCAGGGCAACAGCTTGTAGAAAATGCAGATGCAGTCACCTGTAATTTTTATCAAATTATAAAGCCTTATTAGAGTGCTGAGATTTCATCAGCTAGCAATGCTTAAATAAAAGCAATCCTTCTGCAGGAGGTGATTGTTTTTCTTAGGCATAGGTAGATTAAACATCAATTAATTTGCATAATTTTGGCACATGCTCTGCCACTTATGCCTTCATTGTCCACATTTGTGAAATGAATTATAGATTTTGCATAGTGTTATAAAGAAGTTTCATGCTGAAATGGGCAGGTATTTGTATATGTTATCCCATATCTACTGATGTAATTTTTATTTCAGGGTTGGTTTTTTTTCTTTTTGTAAAATGATTGCTGATGACTTAAAAATCATAATATCTTAGAGGTGTGAAATATTGTGGTAGATTATATATAATTATTTTAAAGGGATTAATACAGAATGGTACTGAAGGTCTGTGTACATTTAGCAGATAAAGATACTGAATATATTTTTCAAGCAACATAAATTATTTCTGGGTTATGATTACAAAGAAGTATAGAAGTTTACTTATTTAAGGAAGTTAAAACTAAAATTTAAGGCATTAAAAGTTTTTTCCAGGGGCTGCTGACAAACTCTGAAGTTACCTTTTTCCACTACACATCTGCAAAGTTCTAAGACAAGTAAATGGTTTGAGTGGTTAAATCCAAAGGGATTCTTTAAGTAGTTATTCCACCCAACTAGGTCTAGATTCAGAAAGTGTTTGCAGTAATAATTTTATGACCTATATCTTCCAACTGGATAACCTTATAGATGAGGAGAGGCGAAGAAAGCTGGAACTGCTCATCCTAGAGAAGAGAAGGCTCAGGGGGATCTTAGTGTGTATTAATCCACCTGATGGGAGAATGAAGATGAAGTACACAGACTCTTCTCAGCAGTGTCCATTGACTTGACAAGACTCAACAGGCACAAATTAAGAAATAGGAAATTCTGTCGAAATACAAGAAAACACTTTATTTTGAGGGTGGTCATTGGCAGCCAGAAAGGTTGTGGAGTCTCCATCCCTGAAGATTTTCAAAACTCGATAGGATATGGTCCCAGGCTTTTGACTAAGCAGGGTAGTTAGGCTGCATAATTTCAAGAGGTCCATTCCCACCTCAACTATTTTGTGAGTCTGTGATTCTGTAACACACACCAGGAGACATTACCAGTCCCCTCTATGTAACTGGAGTGTCGGACAACTGTGTTCAAATACTTCCAGAAAATTGCTTAATTTTTCCACTGGTGATATTAATATATAATAACATAAAAAAGATCTTCAATGTTACTCAAACAATGGCAAATATAGTGTTTATAGTGGCAGTATCTACACCACCATCATTTTTATACTTTCATGTCCATTGTACACAAGATACAAGATATGGCTCAGCACTGAGACTCTGAATTGCCTGTGAAAGATATTTGCTTTCACTAGTCCAGTAAATTCAAACTTGACTTTGAAATAAAATTTCATCACTGTCCAGTAATGCTATTCTGCAAATTCTCCTAAACAAAATGGAGGACCAACATTTTTGTTCATGTTCAGAGTCCTGAAGACACCTCCAGTTCCTTACAGACTGAATATTTTCTGTCACAAATCAAGTTTTATAAAGTGATTATAAAGTTCTCAGGTGTCTCCTGTTCTGCCCTTAAAACTTGCAGGTAACTTTCAGACATGTCCTCCTTCTGCTAAGAACTTGATGAGTTCATACCATTTTTTCATATCTTTTTCTTTCTTCTCAGGAGCTCCTGAGGCTTAGCTGTGGGTAAACTGCACTGATTACAGCTTCAGTAATCCGTCTCGGTCCACCCCTGTCAACTTCATAAGACAAACTCCTCTTACTTCTCCTTTTGTTAAGGTTACAAGTCCTTATTTTAAAGACTTTAAAAAAAAAAAAAAAAAGAAAAGAAAAAAAGAAGAAAAGAAGATACTGGTTTTCAGCCTGTGAATGACAGATTTTTCACAGGGATTTGGCTTTTAACTTCCTTCATGCTTTTCTGAAACTGATTTTTCTCAGACTGATGTTTCTGAATTGTGTTTTTTCTAGTTCCTACGTGTGCTTCTCTTCTGTGGATGTGTTGAGGTACACAATTTAGACTTTTTTGTCTTGTCTTGTATTTCAAAACTTCAAGGGTAAGAATAATCTCCTCTAGTTGTAGAAGTCTACATCAGGAGGAAGTAAACTGTGCCCTATCTGCACTTCATTCATAATAACCCTGGCATTTAGAATATTAAAACCAAGATAAGTAAATTGACCACAATATTTTTTGACATAACATCAAAATAAAAGTGAACAAGTCTATTCTTCAGGTTTGTTCTACAGATTTCTGTTTCAGGAAGCTGAAATAAGTTCATGTAGATTTTACCAGAAAGTCTCAGGAAAAACCTTTTTTTTTTTTTTGATAGAATTTAAATCAGATCTACATGTTCCTGATCACAGTAGGGAACTGCGTATTTTCTGAGTATTTTTGGTGGTACAGAAAATTTTTCAAAGTTCTTCAGTGTAATTTTCCTCAAGGCATTTCTTTATGTTCTGTTCAGGCATAGAATAAGATGGAATTTCAGGTCCCAGATTAGTTTTATCATCTGAGACAATATGATCTTTATGATGCCCTGAAATATATGTTGGGAAACTATAAATGTAATGGTGTTACTTTGACATAAAAATGTGAAATTCAAACAAAGGATCACCCAGGAATCCTATTTTTATTACAAGATATTTATTCATCTATGAAATATTTTCTTTCTAGTCATGTACTGCTAGATAAAATAAGGAAAAATACATTTATTATATCAGTTGTCCTTTACAGTAAATTTCTTAAGTAGAAACTATACAGAAGTGCCATCTATTATGGAAGCTGAGAGTTAGTATGAATAATAAATCTAAAGTTCTAAAATTTAGATCAAATAGACTATTAGTAGAATGGCGAAGACCACTTAAAAAATAAATGGGAAATACCTTTATATAGCTATAGTTAATTTGGAAGTAAATAGCTAGTAGTCTGTCAGGATTTATTTCTGGAAGAGGAAGAAGCAAAGAGATCTTGGTGGTTTTGTCAGAGTAAAAATATTTTCTTATGTTTCTTGGACCAGAAGTTTTCTTCACACGACCCCTGTGAGATGTAAATGGAAATATGAACATAGATTGAAACAATCTGCAGTAATAAATATCTCAGTGTTTTCAATGAATTTAAAGGGACCTTTATGTTTATAGTTAAATGTGTGGCTATGTGCTGAGCTGGACTAGGTAAGGAAAGAAATTCTGATAAAATATGTGATAAAACATAAAAGACCTTTCTCCGTATTACCTAGTGAACAATATATTACATGAAGCTTCTCCAACGCTGCATTCTGGATCTGTGTGTTGAAAAGTAATGTGAGAAAGAACTAAACTTACAAACTTCCCTAACCAACTGCACCTCACAGTCCAATTATGCACTTATTCATTTTAGAGATGAAATTTTACATTGATGAAAATCACAGCATTGAAGATGCAAATTCACTTATTTTTTTAGTTATTTTGTTTTCATTATATTAGCACACACACAGTGGCACACATAAGTAGCCCTGGGCACCCTGAGACATATTGCAATGGAAGTCGAAAAAGGAGTAACAAATATCAAAGAAGATAGTACAATTGCTGCACAATAGATAATAAATGACTCTAAGCAGGCATGTCCTTACCAAGTACAGTAATCAATAGACTGACATTGCAGTATATTTTGAATGTCAGCAGACTTTTGTTGTTTCAAATCAAATAGGCTACCCATGATAATGCCTCGAAGCTGAGGAACTTAGTTTGAAAGTAATTTAAGTAGTCCAATTATTTTTGTATTTTTGTCTTAATTTTTTAACTTCAATTATTTAAATAATATAACCAGGCAATTTTGCAAGGAGGGATGTCCAATGTGATTTGAAATTTCAGAGGCAAAACTGATCTGAACAGTTCTGTAATAGGTATCTTTATCTTATCAGAACCACCCCCCCAAAAAAAACCAACACCAAAAAAAGCCCCCAAAACACAAAACCAAAATGAACATAAGAGACCTCTACACAAAATAGGCATTTTTTTCTTATGTGATTTCAGCATCTCTCTTCACCTTCACATAATCTGCACTATCATAAATTTTTATTTCTAATACTTGTGCTAAATTTTAGTCATGTCAAGCCCTTGGACAAATCCATACTAATTACCATTGCTAAAAATTCAGAAATAAACATTACGATCCATATGTTTCCCATCTCTAAGCATTTGGATGAAATCTTGTCCTATATAGAACTAAGTAACAGGCTCAGCTTTGATGACTATGAGGCTAGTAAGTTCACTGAGTTTTGTTTGATATAAGACTACGAGGGTAAATTCTGAAAAGAAACCTGGAAAATCCCAAACTTCTTATTCTGATTAAAAATCTGTGATTTCAAACAGTCTGTTGCATGCTTTCTTCCTGTACAACCTATGGGGAAAGCTGGGTAGGAAAGAAGCCTAAACTTCAGACATTGACATCAAGAATCCAGAAGTTAATCCTATTCACGCCAAAGAAGTAGAACTTCTCACCCATGCTTGATTTAAAGTAAGAAAAATTAATGCAAACATTGAATTAAGGAAAATGCATTTTTAATAAACTTGAATATATTAAAGCTTTTGAATTAAATATTATCATTGATTGAAAATATAAAATAGGGCAAGAAATATAATTAACCAGAGAAGAAAAACTGATGCTTAATATTTTCCCTTTACAAGAGAAGTTTTTCTTTTAGTAAAATGTATTTATCTGGATATGTTTTCGAAACAGTAAGTAATCCTCATTTTATTATTTTAAACAACACATACGTGAAATTATAATGTACTGGGCATATTATAATATCTGGACTGATGTATTGAATCATATATATTATATAAATATATTATTTTTTAAAACTACACTATGATTCATCATATCAGAATTCCAAATTAGTAGCTGTCTCTATCTCTGAGATAGGTAATTTTAAATCTTTAAATTCAAGTTCTTTTAATCCTTGGTGTATTATGAAGCAGAAATATAAATTTGAATGCTAGTGACTAGTCCCATCTGTGATTATTCAATGAACATGTCTTGCCAGTCATCAGCCTTATCCTGCAAACCCTATGGATGCATTGCTTTCCATAAAGCTAATGAAACTGTTGAAAAGTTGCTGGTGTTAATAAAGTGCAGGGTCAGAATCAGACCCCTGAGACCTCCACTGCTTTTGGTGTGCGGCTGAACCTCTTATTTAATCTCTTATTGAAAGCTAGATGGGACTTGGATTGCACCGTGTCTGCCACCATATGCCTATACAGATGGTGGCTTATGACATGCAAAGAGAAAATATCCATATCCAGAGCAGATGTTAGAAAGGAATAAAGAAAATGTAACCTCTCCGCAGCTTCATGTGCCAGTCAACAGAGACTTGGGGTATTATGCTATAAACTGACCAGGCCAGCAGAAAATGGCATCTCTATACACCTGTGATAAGGTGGGAAGAAGCACACACCTCGCAAGACGTCTCTAGGAATTAGTGAAAATTACTGCCCTACTTCCTCAAAGTCATTCTGTAAAAGTCTTTCTGAAATATTTGGTTTGAAATCTTTTATCAAAGACTATTCCTGAAATTTATATTAGTAGTATGTATTTTATATAGTAAGCATACAGGTTCCTTGTAAATAACTGACTCCCGCCTAGAATGTTTGCAGTAAGGTGAGGCTTATCACTCTCTAACTGCCTTAAACAAGATCTACCTTAAACACTTAAGAAGCTTAGACAAGCAAAATAAGACTCATATATTTAAAGTATATTACAGTTTTGGTACAGTTATTGTTATACAAATATTAAATTAGGGTCCTGAGTACATATATATTTTCTCAAGTAATAGCTGTTTCAGAATAGTCCTACACAATCATTCTGTAAACTCAATAAATTATGATGTTCATGTTTTAAGCATGAAAGCAGAAATTAGAAAAATAAGACATCAGTCCAGTTAAGACATTTTGCATAACCATTGCTAAGATGAGATCTAATGTCATAGATTCCAGGGTTTGGTCAAGAATTTAATACTTTTTGAAAGTTGTTTTCCTTTGCTTAAATCAAAGATTGTTAACAAATGCACAAGTAGTTGTAACTGCTATTTTATCAGTCATAAACAGCTTTCCTTTTTTTTTTGACCCTGCTGCACTTTTGTTATTAAGAACACTATTCAAAACAGAACAAACTGTGAGTTAGACTGAGTAACTAACCAAGTAGACTGAGAAACCTCACCAGTGCCAAAATCCAACTCTTGGTTTTGGGGAACTGAATCAAATTTCTTGTGTGCCATCCCTGAATCAATTTTAGGTTTCACTGATAGTTTTAACTAGATTTCCACATACTGAAGAGGAAGTTTTGACAGCTCTCTCACCCACAGACACCTGAAGGTTTGGAGTCTTAGTATTTAGCTGATCCCACTCAGAATGCCTAATTCTCAGTATTCTTTACCTTTCTTGCTATGTGTCCCTGATGTATTAAAATGTATTTTTAACCACAGCAGAAGATTTAAGTGTTGTATGATACTCTATGGTATCTTTGGGTCCATACTGATTGGTTTTGCCACTGCTTATTTCCGAGTGTTGTTCTGGAAATCTCAGTCTTTATAAAAATCAGTTATAGTAATGCTATTATCATTTTGAAAAGTAGAAAAAAAAAAAAATACAGTTTCAAAATTACTTATGCTTCCTTATTTCCTGAGTTTTATATATATATATTTTTTTTTTCAGAACAAAAACAAACCATAGTAGGTCTTCACACCAAGGTCCTAAGGCTAATTTTACAAAATGGCATTGTTATTTTTTTTTAAGGCAAATAAAATTTCCAGTCACTTGCCACATTAGATGTCTCAGTCTAAAATTCTAATTTTCAGGAGTCCTCACAACATTTATATTGAGCTATAATTTACATTATAGGTGATAGCAACACAGTCAAGTGTGTGAACATGGTCATCTAGTACTGTTTTAGATGTTTGAGTATCTGTACTTCTGTATGGGGCCAGCAAATAGGACATGGAACCTGATGCCTTTCAAGATGGGCAGCTATAGGCCAGCAACAGTACCCTAAGACACCTAAACTACTCAACTGTTTTTAGGTAATTGAATTTCCCATTATTGGATTAATTATGAAGCTACAATACCAACCAATATTGCAATGATGCCACAAGAGAGACTTCACATTAGAGTCTTCCTGAGTTTTGCTTCACTATGCTGAAATAACAAAACAAATTTTATTTTCCCTCCTTAAGCAACATTAGCCTTTATACTCTTAGTTTTTGTAGACAAAAAATAGAAGCCCTAAGGAGCAGAGGCTTAATTTAATTTAATAATATTGTCCTACCCCTCCTCTCAAAAATATAAGTGTTTTAATAATCTGACTCCAAAACACATTGCTTAATATTGTTCTGCAACATTTATTGATTCTTGAAAGACATGTACTATTAAAACACTATTCCTGTACTGCCAAGATTAAGTTTATCCTATACTAATGTTTTAGTTTGATCGTTAGCGTTTTGCAAGTTTGAGGTCTGCATTTTAATTTATCCTGGTTAGGTTCATAGCAAAGCTGCTAAATCTTTAAGAGTTTTCTTAGTGGACTGACTAAGTTGCAATTTCATAGAATCATAGAATCAAGTAGATTGGAAAAGACCTTAAGATTAACTAGCCCAACCTTTACCCCTGGACTGCCAAGACCAACACTAAACCATGTCACTGAGGGCCTCATCTGCATGGTTTTTGAACACTTCCAGGGATGGTGATTCCACCACTTCCCTGGGTGTCCTGGGTTCAGCAGTAGCAGTCATTTTTCTCCTTCTTAGTAGCTGGTGCAGTGCTGTGTTTTTGATTT
>WYDI02015192.1:0-29128 GCA_009867235.2 Psittacus erithacus
CCTTGAGAAACAGATTTTGTGGCGACACGGCACCCCAGAGAGAATTGAGTCAGACAATGGGACTCATTTCTGGAACACCCTTATAGACACTTGGGCCAAAGAGCATGGCATTGAGTGTGTATATCACATCCCCTACCATGCACCAGCCTCTGGGAATATCAAATGGTACAATGGGCTGTTAAAAACTACACTGAGAGCAATAGGTGGTGGACCTTTCAAAAGTTGGGATACCCACTTACCAAAGGCCACCTGGTTGGTGAACACCAAAGGATCTGCCAACAGCCCAGTCAGAATTTTTACATACTGTAGAGGGTGACAAAGTTTCTGTGGTGCACATAAAGAATTTGCTGGGGAAGACAGTCTGGTTTATTCCTGCTTCAGGTAAAGGCAAACCCACTCATGGGATTGCATTTGCTCAGGGACCCAGGCATACTTGGTGGGTAATGCCGGAAGATGGGGAAGTCCGATGTGTACCTCATGGGGATTTGATTTCAGGCAAAAACAGCCAATGAACTCATTTGTATGCTATTGCCTGCTATGTAATACTTTTATAGCCCACCAACCAGATGTCTTCAGGTCACCAGCCACTGGCCCTGACCTCCCTCCAATCATCATCCCAACAAAGAATGAACTTTGACGAAACCAGATAAGCTCAGCAGTCACTAGACGAGTTCCACAGTGTCATCAGCAGGCAACAGTCCAATACTGCACATCGTCTCTCCTGCTCTGAAAGACTGTTACAAGAGATGAAGCCCAACATCATGGACTGGATGAACTCAGTAGCTTTATAGGGGTTCGTCCATGCACTAAGGAATGATATCTCTCTTTGTGTGGGTGGGTGTGTCTATATATATATATGAGACAAGAGTGATGGCCTATTGAAAATGTGGGATCTGAGCATGACCTGAATGTTATGGAATGAGGGATGGATACTGTCCGGGGTTCAGCAGTAGCAGTCATTTTCTCCTTCTTAGAAGCTGATGCATTGCTGTGTTTTTGACTTTCAGCCAGGGAACAGCACTGATAACACCAATGTTTTTAGTTATTGCTAAGTAGTATTTACTCTGACCAAGGAGTTTTTGAGTCTCATGCTCTGCCAGGGAGGAGGAGAAGCCGGGAGAAAGCAGAGACAGGACACCTGACCCAAACTAGCCAGAGAAGTATTCCATACCACAGCATATCATGCCCAGTACATAAACTGGGTGGATTTACCCTGAAGAGCTAGATCGCTGCTCGGGTTCATCTGGGTATTGGTCGACGGGTGGTGAGCGGTTGTATTCTCTTGCCTTGTTATTTCCCTTATCATTATTATTATTGGCGGTAGCAGCAGTGATTTGTGTTATACCTTAGTTACTGGACTGTTCTTATCTCAACCCGTGGGAGTTACATTCTTTTGATTTCCCCCCCCCATCCCTCCTGGAACGGGGGAGGAAAACGGGGGCGAGTGAGTGAGCGGCTGCTTAGTTCTGAGTTACAGGCTGGGCTTAAACCACGGCAACATGATACTGTGCCAAGAGAAAACTAAAGGATGTGAGGGATAAAAACAACACTTAAGTTTGCTTTCATAGTGTCACTAAAATAAACTCGTAACATTTGAAATTACAATGTAATGATAAATATAAAGGATAAGTAACGTAGTATCATAACTAGAATTTGCACCAGTTTTAAGTTAGACAAAAGAAAATCCATGATTGTTATGAGAAGGTTTTGAATTTTAGGAGAAGAAGCAGAACATGAAAAGCACAAAACTGGCCACACTGTCTGATAGCTCTAGAGCCATGTTCTGCTAGCAGGATACATATGGCTCCCACTGATCCAAACTGCAGCAAATCACACATGGTCCCATGGATTCTTCCACCCTGAATTTCATTCAATTCACTTCTTCCAGCACCTGTTCAAATGTCTGTGGATTTCTGTTTGAACAGCACTGTAGTGTTTAGCAGGACTTTGAGTCTGGATGTGAAGAAAAGCAATTGAGAGCCTGAAGTACAGAAAGGGAGAGAAGACCACTCAGTGATGCTTTTACAGCTTTGTCCTACCAGGGAGTGAAAAATGGAGCATTTCTAAATGTGTCATTCTCCTTTACCTCATGAATTAGCAATATAGTTAAGGGAAGCATGTAATCTCTTCTCGTCATTGTTATTTAGAGGGTATTCTTTCTCTACTCTTGTCTTTTACACCGTGTCTTCTCTTTACTACACAGTGATAGGAACCATCTGGATGAAAGGAAAGTAATGTTTATCACTTATCACTTGATTTAATTTTTATTCACAAGAGTGCTGTGATTGGAATATAATTTATATAACTATCTAGAACTGAAATTCTTTTTTCACTATTTCTTTCATTTATCCTCTGAGTTTGAAAGAAGCATTTGCCCCTTAATCTTTTTCACTCAGATTTTCAGCTCTGGTAACATAATTCTGACTCATGATTCTGTTTATCTCCGGAGAGTCTGAATAATTTCCGAAATTAGTGTTTCCTGGCTAGTGTTTAGAGAGTTCATTTAATCATTTCATCAAACATGTGCAGGAATGGCAAAATTAGAATTTATAATAACATATTCTAAATGAACAAGGAGATCTGCCTACAGCTTATGCCTAGAGGCTGTTTGATAGTGGGGCTGTGATGCTCTGCAGATTTTGCAATCTGTAGGAGCTACAGGGGAGAAAATAAAGTTTATATCAGGGAGTGAGAGCCAGATCCACCTTAGTGAATCTGTGTGTCGTGTATGCACTACTTAGGATCAGATCATGAGTGCACTTTTGACTCATCTGTGGATCACTCACTGTGTTCCAGTTCACATCATCAATCAGTTACAAAGCACATGAACTGTTTTTCTTTCAGGCAGGGCTAAACAAGAAGTGGTGGTCCAGGAACATGTGCAATGTGTCCAAGCTGCTGGCAGACATTGGATTCGTGGATGTGGGCAACAGAGCGCCTTAAAAAGACTCTCCTAATATACCCATTGCATGGGCATTGAATTATCTGCAGCTGCTGTTCTGCACTTTAAATCTACTCCTAAAGGACTGCACTACACATAAATGCAGTCACCGTATGTATCCATTGAAACAAGCAGAAATCTGAACACAATACATGCCAAAAGCATTGATGGCTCTTGAAGGAAAATCCAAAGTCATTATCTCCTTGGCCTTTTGACAAATATCATAAACAAAGTAATGAATCATTTATTTACTCCCTTAAAGGAGTTTTATTTTGACTTTATTTAATCATGTAAAAAATAAATGTTTTTCCCAGCAGTGCATTGAATATGCAGTCTCTTACAGATTACATATTGTGCTAATTTGGGTTCATATTAGCCAAAGAAATCTGTACATCTTTCTATTTGCAGAATGTGCTGACCTTGAGGAAATTTACTGTAATCATAGTGAATTTGTTGGTTTGGGATAATTCATGAGCATCAGAAGGTTCACCAATAAAAGCGTTGCTTTGACCTTCAAATTGCTCATTGCTAACGTATCATTATGCAAGTTGGGAACTTTACAATCCCCTCAAAATGCATCACCTAAGAGCATCGTCTTTGCTTGTCACTCTATATTATTCATATCTGAATGTCTTTATTATCTCCCGACTTTCTGTAACATCATATGCAAATGTCTCATGCCCACCTTCAATGACTTTCACAACTCTAACATTTCCGTTTAATCAATTTTTTTTGCTTTTCCCTTCAGGTCTATACTGATAAACCCCTGACTGTCTGAGTATTCAGTGGTACCAGAACTGACTTCACACTTCTGTACATAATAGTCTCCTTTTCTCTTCCCTGGTATTAGTTCCTGTGGCAATTTACCATATCACATCCTGCTGGCAGTCCCTGCACAACTACGCTTCACAGTTGCAGGGAATCATGGTCTTCAGGGAATCAGCCATTAATCTTGCTAGGCGAGCTACAGCCTGACAGAAATTATATTTAATTATTTAAGGAAAAGAAACTTGTTCAGATTGTGTCAAGTAGTGCACAGAACTATTCAGATTTGCTCTTACCACACTTTCTCCTTCATACCTGCTGTTTGCAGTAATAACTTATGGTCTCTTTGTTTCACATTAGATTGCATCTTCTTTGGAATTGAGATTTTGCTTATAACAGTGCTCATCAAACAGTACAGGCAGTGTCTCTGGGCAGTGGTATCAATCCAAGAGTAAACCATGTATTGACACTGTATGGGTTCCAATCCTTGGTTTGTCCAGATAGGTTAACCATACTATACTATTGACACATTGCTTCTGAATACAGCATGTAAACATTTATTTCTGGATTTAATGCTGCAAAAAGACACAGAGCATTATATTTGTTTATATCTATGCTCTTCCATCCTGAAAGAAAGTGCATGTTTATCAAGAAGCCTGGCTTCTGGAGAATAACATCAGCACAAATAGTGGGCAGATAATAACACTAGCAGGGCAAAAATTTGATTATTTAAGAAAATAATGAGGATGTGCAGGAAGAAAAAGGTGCATATAGTCACATATTGTCCATGCCAGCAGTCCAAAGAGCCTTTCTTACTTCCCTTACACAGAAAAATGTTGAGTTTTAGAGGAGGGAGTCTGGAAACAGTGTCTATTTTACCAGCTTCTTTTGATAAGTTTCTTAAAACTCCTCTTCTGCCACTAAAGAAAGACTGTTTAAGCCAAGGATTTAATAAAAAATATGTAATTTGTATTGTTATTCTAGCAGTTTTACTGAGAGAAAAGCGATTAAAATGCTGAGTTTTCTCCCAGTGTTGTAATGGGCTTGTTTTCTCCAAGCATTGTGATAAGTACACTAAGCATATTGAGAAGTTGAAATGTGAAAAAAAAGTTACTGCCTGATAGTCGAAACAGGCTGAATTTGCCCTGTCTTTTTGGTATTATTTTTGTTCACTGAAAGAATTTGCAGGCTGATGAATTTTGTCCAAAAATCAGAGGCCGGTTTATACATTTGGGTGTTAGAATTTGCTGATGTGTATAAAAATGCATGTTATGTATTTTTTTAGACAGAAGAGTTTGTTTAAAATTCAAATACTGCTCTTCTACGTGTTATAAAAATCATCAATATGGTTTTCATAAAGGGAATACTAAACATCAACCCATTTATCTTTGTAGTTTCTTGTATTGCAACTCTTCACATTTTTGATTTTCTGTGTGTTATTTCTCAATACATAACTTAGTGTCTCCCAGTTCAAGAACAGAAAATGAAACAAGGTACAGAGCCACAGCTTGATTTCCATTAGCATTGAGTACCTTCATTTGGATTTAGTTGCACAGATTTTCTTCATATCTATATGAACGTAAAGGATTTGAGCCATATGAGAATACCTGCATATAGCAAAATTATATAAGAATCTTTTTATTTTAAAATAAGAATTGTATAAATCAACAGCATAAGAACCTCTTTTTATGTGCAGGTGCTTTCACATGTAGCTCTTTTGCAGTTAATGTAGTGAAATAGAAGTAACACCTTCTTCAGAACAGCTTTAGGAGCAGAGAGTTAAGGCCAAGAGCAAGCATTTGTAGTAAGAACCAGTATTGTTGGTTCTCCTAAAAAGAACAGTTCATGTCTATAAAGATCAAGTAAAGTCCTAATCAGATCATTCACATCTTTAACAATGACAGCGTTATATATGAATAACATAGATGGAAGTTCTTTCAAGATCATGGTGTTTGCTAAGGAAGAAAAATTTGTCTTCATCTCATTGATAGTGCAAAAGGAATTGCTGAATTCTTTGCTTATATAAATCTTGGGATAAACCTTACCTGTCAACTAAACATAAAATGAAATGAAAAAGTTACAAAGCCAGAAACAGTGAGTAGCTGCATGTTATGACAAATGGATTAAGCAGAGTTCATTTGATATTAGCATGATGGTGCTATATCGGGCCTGAATTTTAATACAAGTGATATGCGGGTAGACTCCACAACTAGTTGAAGTTGTAAAGCAGATATGCTTTATTCAGAGCTGGGTGCATGGGGGATCACTCCTCCAAAGTCATGCGCACCTCAGCGTGGTCTGCCTCCATCTTTTATACATATGCATTAGGTTACGCAATACACCTGTACATATTCATGTCCTATCTCTGCCTCTAATTATAATGAGCTGGAAGGTCCTTTGCGCTTGCGCAGTGCCTCCTGGTGGTCGTGGGCAGGATTCTTGAGATGACGTAAACGGGTCTTCCTCGGTCTGAACTTTCCACCTTTTAATTGTTACGCATGTTCCCAGGCTGTTTGACCACCATCCAAACCACAGAGCTGATTCCTGCTGATTTAGGGAACCAGGGGGTAGGAGAAGTGACGGCTTCTTCCCCTTATCAGTAGCCTTGGTCCTCCCACCCTGTCCTGTTAGGTAGGATAAGTACTAAGCAAGCATTGTGTATCATTGTGAGTAAGCAATACGCAACCTAATCTAACCCCCTTTGCATCATCACTGTGATTGTTGAGCAACTGGCTTAACCCTAACCCCTTTTGCATCTGTTCACCCCTTGCATTACAAGGCTCTTCAACTATTTTTTTTTGCTTTTGAAATGGGTAGAATTAGATGTCTATTGCAAGGGAAAGGCTAATTACAGTGGTGATTTGCCTCCTTTTACTGTCTTGTACCGTTCACATTGCACCTGTATGTGATTGTTCAGTTGCACAATGCTTCCAGCTGCACAGTGGACATTTCTATTTTTGAGTGCAAGTTCAAGCAAATTCTGACTGTTCTGCAACTCAGAATCAGACACCAGGGTGAGGGATGTGAAAGAAGGAAGGGGAGAGGTAGGGAGGTAAAGTTGTAATTTTCAGAGTTCCTCTGTGTATTGGGCTTGCATGGCAAGGTTTTCTGATATCTGTGGGGCTACAGGGATGGCTCTTTGAGAAGGTGCCAGAAGCTTTACTGATAGACAGTGCCAGCCAGCTCCAAGATGGACCCACCACTGGCCAAGGCTGAGCCAATCAGCAGCAGTGTTAGCCCTTCTGGGATATTTTAGAAAGGGAAAAACTGATGAGCAACAGCAACCAGAAGTGAGGAGTGAGAATACGTAGGAGAAACAACACTGCAGACAAGGTCAGTGAAGAAGGAAGGAAGAGGTGCTCCAGGCACTGGAGCAGTGATTCCCCTGCAGCTCCTGGTGCAGACCATGGTGAGAAAGGCTGTCCCTCTGCAGCTCATGGAAGATAATGGTAGAGCAGATATCCACCTGCAGCCCATGGAGGTCCACGCTGAAGCAGGCAGATGCACTTGAAGGAGGCAGTGACCCTGTGGAAAGCTTGCATTGGAGAAGATTTGCTGGCAGGACATGACCCTGTGGGTGGTATCCCACACTGGAGTAGGGAAAGAGCGTGAGGAGGAAGTAGCAGCCAAGATAATCAGTGATTAACTGACTGCAACCAGCATTCACCATCCCCCTGTGCCCTTTAGGGGGAGGATGTAGACAATTTGGGAGTGATGTTGAGGCTCTGAAGAAGGGAAGGGTAGGAGGAAGGTCTTCTAAGATTTGTTTTAATTCTTCATTATCTCTGATTTTTTAATTGGCAATAAATTAAATTAATATTCCCAAGTTGAATCTGTTTTGCCTGGGATGGTAATTGCTGCTTGATCTTTATCTCAACCTTGCTAAGTCCTTATATCAACTCACAAGCCTCTCTCCTGCCCAGTTTTGGAGTGGGAATGATAGAGCAGCTTAGTGGATGCCTGAGTTCCGCCAAGGTCAACCCAGCACTCTCTGAAACCACAGAAAATAGAAATGAACACAAGAGATTAAATTAGAGCATCAGTCTTTATATGGTTTTACAGAGCACACCATAGCACTTTCAAGGAAGTGAATACTACGTCACAACTCAGAAAAGTGAGATTGACAGGTTTTAAGTGACATGATCAACATCACACAAGAATTCAGTACTGGGTCCAAGGTTTCAGACTCTGTCTATCAGGTGAGCCTTGCCCACCTTCCATATTAGTCACCAAGGTGCTTTATTTCATTGTTCTCTCACAGACTAGCTGTGAACTGGAGGTGCTAGAGAATCTGGTAGGAAACAAGCATGTGTGAAGGGTTCAACAATTTATTGACTGACTAAAAATGCAGACTATTATTGCAGAATCTCTTAAATATTCTGACTGGAGGAAGACATTGCAAAATGAAGAGGAAAAGGAAATATTTGTTCTCCCTCTCAGACTCTTCCACAGAGCTCAGAAGACCTAGTCAAAACTAATCCTGGCTTTTTTGGACTAGAACTGTAGTTGGAAATAAGGAGGTTGACTGTAACAGACAATAAATAATGACTCCTAATTTCAAGAACACAGTACATTAAGAGCCACTTTGCATAACAGATTATTATTGCTGAGAGGACCACACTTTCTGTGGGTTTTTTTATAATGAAATCTCTTTATTAGTTAATTTTGAAGAAGATTATTCCAGGATTTATTAACAAGCTGATCAATGGTATTTTAAACAAATACATGCAATTCTGCAGTCATCTGTGTAAGGTCTGTTTTCAAAAAAGAAACCACTATGTATCAATCACTGCAATTATATTTATAACAAAGTAACTTTTTATGCAAATATATTTTTATAGCTTAGTTTTGAAAATTTGGCTCCTAATGTGTGCGGCAAGTAAGGTCAAGAATGGGTAGCATGTCATTGGTTGAAATAAACAAGTAAATCTAGCTATTTTGAATGACTCATGTTATGATCTGAACAACTGAGTGAATATATCTTATTCATCACTCCTGTTTGGTCTCAATATATATGATATTGATATGTAACAATCTCAAAACAAAAATTCTGTTTAATTTCAGGAATCATCTGTCTGTCTCACATCTGTCTAACTACCGTAATTGTGAAGACTGAAAAAATGAGAGCAATAAGGAACAATTTTGTCTTTTGGGAGTAGAAACATAGCTGCATTAACATGCCCCTAGTAGCACAGAATCACCCTTAAATTGGAAGCTGGTTATCTAGAAAAAAAAATTAGTATATTCCCTTAATGTCGAAGGTCTGCTTGAATTGCAGTACAAAAGGAATAATGATTTCTGCTACACATATTAGACTTTTCCAGACAAAGACTTGCAATGGACTCTCTCCAATGCTTATGTTTTATACTGTGTCTCTTCCAGTGTGACTTTCTTCCACATCTATACAAGAAAAAACACAATGATATGTGTTCTTTTCAAGGTTGTGTTATCTCCCCAGATCTTCACATCCCACACAGAGTTTTTGTAAATCATTAGAAACATCTATGTCATGTAATGAAGTGCAGTGAAAAAGTATTACATCCAGTATTAACTCCAAACTAAGAAGTTGATAAGGGATAACCAGCAACTACAGTTTATTTGTAAGTATTTTTAAAATGTACCTCACAAAGATGAGGAATAACTAGGTCATAGCCCACAATTCACAGATGCTTTGACAGAAAATTAGGATTTATGCTTTATAAAATATCTCTAACAGAATTTTGAACAAATCAGTAGTGATTCTTCACAGAAAAGAAACTCAACAAGAAAATGCATCCTCACAGGATTCCAGGAGGGAGTGTCAGAAATACTGGGACTTGAAGAGTTGCGAGGCAGGACTGTCTCTGAGCCACAAATGCTAGAATACAGACACAATACTTTGTGCATATATGGTAGAGCTGCCCACAGTTTGGGAGCATGGGCTTCTGGTATTCCTGGGTCACTGACAATCCTTAGGAAAATGCCAAGCAGGTCGCCTGAAGAGCTGGATAAAATAAAGTAATCTACAAGTTTGTTAGAATAAGGAATAAATCTTATTGTTCTGAAAGCCTTTCAGTTTCCACAAGACAGTGTTCCCCATCCCCACAAATAGAAAGGGTGTTTTAAGGTCAGGAAAGTCCCAATAAGCTCCATTTCTGAGAATTTAGTTAATAGGGGCATTAAGATTATCCAGCTGAACATGCAAAACATTCTGTTATTAAATTATTTCTGTAAGCAGGTAAGGCAAAATGTCAAATGTATAGAGGAGAGAGACAACTAAGGGCACAGGGAAATAACAAAGAGGGATTTTCCTGCATTTTCTAACACAGTAATCTATTAATACTACTTTAGATATTATCAGATGATGTTATACAATGTGCAGGTCTTCTTGCTTAGGTAATTAAAGTAATACTTTAAAAATGTATTCTGGCTAGCAGGGAGGGATTATGCATGGATTGGTTTTAATCTTTAAAAGATCAGATATTAAAAAAAAATCTTTACATTGCTTGTATTTAACCTGATATGACATTTAAACTGGCATTTTTTAATCTAAAAATATACAAATACCTCATATATCAAAAAATTATTTTGAAAATTTCAGTCAGAAAACCTTCACTATACGAAGATAACAAGGCAGGAAAATGTCTTATTTACTAAAGAATCAGCAGTTTTCTGCAAACTTGCTTAGATTCTTCTCTGCAGGAACTATGTCTAATTCAGATTAAAATGTCATTGATTTCTCTGCAGGATCTCACAGAACCTGCAAAGGCCCTTTCCTGCAGGGAATTCTACTTGTCGCTGGTCATCACAGCACATCAAAGTGGTGGGTACATTCTGTGGGATTTAATTAAACATAATTGTGCAAGTTAAGAAACACAGTTAAAGGATTGTACTTCAATCAACCCTTTGCTCTACAGTTATCTACATCATTTCACTCTATGTTTATATGATAAATAGCGGATACAATACAATTGCACATAGAAAAGACATGCACAAAATGGAAGCACAGGGAGGAAGACGTGCTCTTTAACCCTTAAAATAATTCAAAACATACAAGTAAGAATTTCAGTGTAATAGCAGAGCAAAATCTGGTTTTAAATTAGAATAATCTCTTGCACCCGTAATCTCCCAACCTTTCTCTGTCTTTTCAACAAGAATATCTTTTCTTGTGATTATCTGCGCCACAAATGTTAGCTACTGGTTCTTGACAACTGAAGCAAACCCTACCCAGAAGTACAAAACCAGTACTGTTTGGGAGTCTAGGGGAAATGAAGAACCTTTTTTATAGTTCCGATGTACTCAAAAAAGAAAATAAAAACCATGGACATCCACAACTGTCAACTTTATAGAGCCCCTGCAAGGCAGCCTTGAAAGCAACCTTCAGCATGTGCTCCTCCAATTTGCATAAGTAATTGGTAAGTGATTAGGAGCACACGCTGACAAAAACAAGCTCAGCATGTGATGGAGTGGGCTGATTCTCTTGCTTCAAGTAACACTGAATTTCAGAAAGATTTTGAAAGAACAGTTATTTATTTAAAGAGTTTATGACCTTCAGGTTAACAGATATCTGTGACCTGTCTCAAGAGTTATGTTCCTGAGGGTAATAAAACTGCCAGTGACAGACACAGAGCAAGAGACAGAGCTTTCGTTGCAGCCAGGGCAAGTTTTTGGGACATATTTCCACAGGAGACCACTGTGACCCACAAATAACCCTACAGAATGCACGGGTTGGTTTTCTAAATTCATTCTTACCAAGAGACATGATGGGATGAGAATAAATGGCAGAAAAAAGAAAGCCTACTAGACTACCATTCACTCTAGGGGAAAAGAGAGGACTGTGTCAAGACTATTGTACTATTCCACAACTGCATGTGTTTCACTGATACCTTCAGTCAACTGTGGCAAGTTCAACAGTAAATAAAATTATCTTTTTTTTTAGCTTCTTCCTTTCTCAGTGCTGTCTAGTCAAGGTGTTCCTTCACTTCAGAGTTGCCCATGTCAATGGCACTTACTCTGCACAACAGTCAACCACGTGGCATCATCAGAGCCACTCTGGAGTCCTCAGCTGCAGCTGTTCACATGGTACCGAGACAACTAGGCTATGGTCCCAGCTCTTTGCAAGAACACAAAAAAACTTCATTTCTCACTGTGCCTCTCAACAACTGCCTTTTCCTTCCACAAAGGTAGACTTTGAAGAGCCAAAATGCTACTCAGCCAAAGCAGATCCTTCTGTGTACAGAGGATCTACAGCTTAGAAAGCCCACTGCCTGCAGTACCTTGACCGCTTTTGCCATGTCTTTTGAAAAAGGGGGCAACAGATACGTAGTATTCCCTAACCTCAATATAGCTTGAGATCATGCTGGCAAGCGTTTCCTTTGTCAGACTGCAACACGGCTCTGAGATGCTGAGTCACCCCCTGCACCATCTTGCAAGCTCCTGTAGGGAGGCAGGACCTAGAGGACACCATCAGCGGGAGGTATGTCACTAGTCCTTTCTTCCCTTCTGGTTTTGACTGATTACAAACACAGAATACAACAGAAGAACTAGGCGCTCTTGAAACAGGGTAGGTGCCCTGTGGGTCTAATTCTCTCCTCGGTTGCAAGAACTTGAGAGGAGCACATTTCACTTGCCTGAGGATGCAACAAAGGTACAAAACAGGGCCTTTGAATCAACTCTGCTCCTGGTAAAAAGACAATGACAACTGAACCTTGATCTGAGGATGGAGGAGAGGATACCAAGAGACAGGAGGATCAAACTGGGGTTGAGATGATCTGCAATTAAATTAGTATGATTTTCAGCAATCTAGTTTTGCAGTAGGTAAACATAATAAAAAAACAAATTTGAAGACATTATAGTTTATGTGTCTACATAATGTGCCTACATTTATGTGTCTACATAAACACAAACTGATAATTTTATTTTTCCAATCTGACATTACTACCTCACACAACATTCAAAGTCAAAACAGAATTCCTAAGAGTACTACTAACACGTCATAATTACCAGATATAGTCACATCAAAATGATTTCATCACCTCAGTGGGAACTAAGTGAACATTGGTTTAGTTTAATTTGGGCTGATTCATATCCCAAGAATTTGTCCTTGAATTTCATTGAAAAATATGCATAAGAAATATACAAATAGAATTTCTCAAAATGACAATAATCATAGAATCATAGAATAGTTAGGGTTGGCAGAAACATGGAGTTTTGCAAGTTATGAAACATCTAAAAGCAGAATCTCTTTTTGCTTAGTTTGACACTTATGACCACCTCTGCCTTTTTCTGCACTGCAGCAGAAATTCTTGTTCTGCAAGTATTCCTTGCAGTTGTTATATCACAGGCCATGGTGTACCAAAACATATAACAAACCCACCTCCTTCTGGTCCTTCAGTGCCCTTATAAGGCATAGGATGTAAAATAACTTCTGTTGTCTATTGTCTTGATTTTGGACTGTGTATACAAACCTCTTCAGAGGCTGTGTCATTCCTGTATTTGTGTACATGCTGCTTTTATATATGTGAAATTATATGGGGAAAAAAGCAATAGGTCCACAACTGGTCTGTGGATATTCAAGGTGGGCAGAATTTTCTAGCTTGTAGTTGTTGACTGAAGCAGCTGGGATGCAAAGACACTTGAGGGCACAACAGAGACCACTTCTCAGTGGTTACACCAGGTACTTCTGTATTCAGAATACAACCATCCCTATATATTAAGTACTGAAAAAAGAGAAGGGTTATAAGTCAGCATGAAATGGCTTCAGTGAACATCTGCTGTAAGCTGTCTGTGCGGCAGCAGATGAATGCGAACTCTTGGAATTAATCAAGCAGGGCACGACCTTACTGAAACATTTATGAAAAAGCAGTTGTACACCACGGCAACAGAGTCTCTCCTCTCTCACTTTCAAATGCAGAGGATGGCTCATCACAACACCCAGCTTCCACACTCCTCTGTGGAGCAAAAAGGACAAGGAGCGCTATTGATGTAATTGTTTTTTGTGACCTGCACATGCCACTCTCTGGCATTCAGGCTGGTGAATACTGGCTCTTCTTGATGGTCTGTAAGCAGCGGTGCAAAGCTCTCCCTGTGTACTGTATAATTTTGCTGCTAGTGACAAGCAGGCAGGCTTCATTTTAGTAACAGCAAACAAGAGAAAACACTGTACTTCATTAAGTTGGTGTCAAATAGGACCACTTCGGAAGAGCAGTCTGAGTGTTGTAGTGTTCTCCATTTCACTTCTTCCAGGGTACAATTTTCAGTGTTTTCTGGAGGGCAGTAGAACCCAATGAAAGTTTGAGTTGGTGTTGTTTGTGCTGAGCAGGTACCTCTTGCTCTCTGCTAGAGGGGTGTTGTAAAGTTCTTAATCTCAGATCCTAATTTTCACACGTTAAATTCTTGCCCTCACCAGAGAACTTGTCACAGAATAAGCTTGTTCACAAAGGCACTGATTTTGCTTTCACTGTTGCTTGTGATGCTGTTGATAGTCACTCCTCATTACTAAACCAAGGTTGTCAGTGCTACCTCTGCCATAGTGTGCAAAATGTTTCTCTTGGCTCTCCATGTGAGTTCCTTCATGCGTTTTCCACTTTTCCACAGCAAGGCACTATCTTTGAGAAACCTGGTCTAGTGGGAGGTAGAACTGGATGATGTGTAAGGTCTTTTCCAACCCTAACCATTCTGTGATTTTATGATTCTATGATACTGTTCTTCATGTTATACATGTTTATTTTGTCCTATATCCCTATCTTCATCAATAAATTCAAAGGGGAATGACAGGTCAACTGGCACTTGCCTCAAACTTGCAAGTAGCAGCACCCATTGAAAGCTAACATTAAATTGTGTGTGTGTGAGTAGCAGGAAAATCAAGAGACTTAATTTTTCACTGGGAAAAAACACATTAAAAGTTTATGCACATTCCTCAAACAAACAAACAAACAAACCCTAAAAAAACAAACAAACAAACAAACAAAACAAACTACTCGCTGTTTTAAAGTAAACCTCCTCCTAAAAATACAAGTTACAGGACTTCTAATTGATGGCGGTATTTAAATGCATGCTTTCATGCATAATCAGATTAACCACTGTCCAATTCTCTGTTATGTTTTGTGACTATTAATCACTGCCAAGTGGTACTTCGTTTGTCCTCCTTCAAAATGTCACTCTTTCTTTCAGAAGATCAAGCAAAGAGAGAATATACTTGTGTTTGCAATTCTGCCTCAGGGCTTTGTATGCCTGCTGAACAATGTAGGCAAGGTGGTTCAATAGAAATAGTAATTATATATTTATTTCTTTTCCACTCCCTTACAGCCTCCATATTTTCACCTACTGAAAATAAGAGGTATCAAAACAAGCTGTTGCTCTGAAGAAGTGGCTAGTTTAATGTTGAAGGAGTTAAGCTGCCACGTACCTACTAACTGCTCCCTATTTCCTATGGTAATAAAAAATCCCATCTGAACTGTAAAATAAACATGTATAACACAAAGATTGGTGGACTTTCCCTGGTTAAATTATCCTGTTTCCCTTAAAATGACTAAACTCAACCTTCCTTCAGTAAAGACACCAATAACATTTCTCACCTCTATCTAACCTCTTGTTCTCACAAAATGCAAAAAGCTGGGTATCAGGACTCTGCCTGTGTGTATACCCGTCACATTTAATCGTCAACTCCCCTGCTAGTTTCTGCTTAAATAAGACAAACAGCTGATTTGTGGCAATGGAGAGGTACGAGGCCAAGAGATTGACTGAGTCCCTAATCACCTTCTTAACAAAATATTTGACTTTTTGGTGCAAGACAGCTCCAGGACTAACAATGTGGATAGCCCTGGACTTTCCTCCAAGATCCCTTGCTGTCTATAGACTAACTGATCAGCACTGTTAGTATAATTGAATTGTGTTGATAAACAACACAAAGGAATTTGGCCATCCTAACAAGTAGCTCTTGCTGCAGAATTAACCAAATTATGTAGACAATGATAAATATCGATAGAAGCTCCTCTTACAGATGTGTGAGTTGACAGATGCCTTCTATGTAACTTGAAAAAATTGATAGAAATTGATCATTTGTGACCTGGAGTGGTCATATAAGACTGCAGGTTATTAGAACTGTAAGCATCTGGCTGAATGGCATACTGAAAATCTTCTTTGAACTGGCTGAAGGTGTTTTTGCAACTATCATTGCATTAAAGGCATCCCACACCACTTTATTTGGGAGATTCACTTTCCTATGTGAGGTTTATCCTCCATAAAACAGCTCAATAAAAGAAGGATTTTCTTTTAGTCCAGAAGCTCGATCTTTTTATATCAGTACAGCAAAGAACATGTGAAGCCAAACAACAGTTCCAGAAATTCTCAGGGAGCATTTGACACAGAACACAGTAACTAAAAAGGTATCATATAATTACATTGTCATTTCCCTAAGAAATCAGATAAAACAGAAAGCGTTATCAATTTTTTTCTTGTACTCCTGTCTTGGTTTCAGCTGCAACAGTTATTTTTCTCCTTCTTAGTAGCTGGTGCAGCGTTGTGTTTTTGACTTCAGTCTGAGAACAATGCTGGTAACACACAGATGTTTAGTTGCTGCTAAGTAATGTTTACTCCAATCACGGACTTTTCAGTCTCATGCTCTCCCAGGAAAGGCACAAGAAGCCAGGAGGGAGCAGAGACAGAACATCTAACCCAAACTAGCCAAAGGGGTATTCTATACTACCGCACATCATGCCCAGTCACAACTATTCTGCATATGTCGCAATATCAGAGTTATATCTTCATGGGGATCTTTCATGTTTAAAATGGTACTTATAAATCATCCATCCTTGCTGAAAAGATATGAAGGGAATAACTTTCTTCTGAATATAAAAATATTCCAAACAAAAATATTTCAGTTTTTAGGAAAAATGTAAGTGTAAATGTACTATTTGTTAGTTTAAGTTCACTTCATCATTATAAAAATATTTGGTTACAATTAAAACTAAAATTTGCAAGGCTAAACCAAATTATTTTGGTTTAAAGCTATTGTCTCATCTCATTTTTATTTTTATATTAGCATTGGATCATTGAGTTTTCAAACCTTTGTTGCACATTGGAATGGATAACAAAATATAAAATAATTTCTTGATTTGAAACGGTGTTAAAAATTTTAATTTCTTTTTATAAAGTTATTTTTTCCCTTTTCAGCTTTTTTATTTTTTTATAATCTTGAAGTTCTTTTTTTCTCTGCCTTGCTCAGTCTCTCAATTTATTTTTGTCATGTTATTGTCAACATGAATAAGCAAAGTCAGTTGAAAATGTTCCACTTACCTAAAAATATTACAGAAGTCACTGTGCCTTCTTTGGATTCAGTGAAGCATCACATCTTTCTATGAATTATCTGTCTTGCTTTACCTATAACATAAAATCAGTGTTACCTTTAGACATGCATAATATTTACCGTAATATTCTCTACTGGAGAAGATTAACTGAAGTAAAATGCTTTGATGTAGTTGAGGCAAAATAAGGCAAAATACTTCCACAATTTCAAAATCATTGATGAGGAATTTTAAAAAATTTGTTCTATAAAAGATTTCAAAACAGTGATTTTTTCTGCCTGAGAAGAAATGACAAAGTGGCACAATTTCCTAAGTAGAGGAATTACATTTTCTTAGCAGATTCAGAAAGTGATTACTGACAGACACTAGTGTAAGTGGTTGTCACACAATATTACACGGGAACAAGAGATTTCTCATTCTCTTGGAAGAATACAAGTAAGTGGCATGTAAAGTTGCATTTAGCTGATTCAGGCCAAAAATGTAAGGCAAAAGAACAGTCAAAGACAGCAGAATTTCATTCTTTATGAACAGTAGTTAATATAAAAAAACTACAGAAAGACTTTGGAAAATCAGCATCCCTTTAATTCCTTGTGGTTTTTCACCTGTGTTGGAATTTATTTTCATGGCATCCTCATTTCACCATTTGAGCAAAGGGGTAAATCGTGGCCGTGTCATATTTCATGCCAAAAGAGTAGACAAAATAACAGCTTTCACACTCTTCTAAATATACATTTAAACCAGTAGTGAATTAATATTTTATGATCTCATACACCGAGACTAAAAAGGCTTTCTCTCCAGCATGCTTGACCTAAAGGGAGGAAATGAAAAATGGTCTACAGCTTATCTCTTAACTCCCTGCCTAGCACACTAACGCTGAACCTGGAAAAGTGGTAAAACTTAAAATATGCATGAAAGGAAGCCCCTGGGTTGAAGCAGGAAGTGCAATTCAATACTCCATAACCAGCAGTGCCAATTCTGCAGTGGACAATCATCAGTAGCAATTGTTGCAATAGGAAATGGGTCCTTGAACTGACAGATTGATAGGTTAAAAGCATTTTAGCTCACTCTGAAACTTTAAAGCCTAAAGAAGAGAACATTATCCTCATTCTAAGTTCTGATGATCTTTCTCCTTCACTAGGATAAACTGTTAGTCATCACACTCACTATTTATAAGTTTATGTCATTGTTCATTGTCTGAAAAACTACAGAAACTCTTTAAAGGTTATTTAACCACCTTCCAGTCCCAAGAAAAATGTTTACGTGTGAGTGTACATTATTTAGCTTAGATTTATGTTCTACAAAAGCTTCAGAAGTAGCTATGATCAGAAAACAAAAAATGTGTTAATTAAACTTTATAGTACATACATATGCATTCATATACTTTTACATTTGCATTTGAAGATACATGTACAAGTGAAAACATTTAACTAAGGGACGGTTAGAAATATATTGCAACAAAAGGAAAACAAAACCAAATCCATAAAATAAACAACCCCAAAACATTTCTTAACATACCTGAAAGCTAGTACAGAGCAGATAGATGTACATCTCCTATTCGGGTATTTTCCCTAACTCCTGTTAAGACTACGGAGTTTTCTAATGGAGCTGCTAAACTGACTTAGGAAAAAAGATGGTTGGCAAAAGCAACATTTTACTGCAAGCAAGTAGCATCTTACTTCTCTTGGTATAGCTGAGAAGGGTTATACTGGCAAAACAGATGAATGTCAAGCCAGGTAGACTTACTTAAAAAGCTTGATATCTACTGCTTCAAAAAAGGTAGAAATACAATCTTTCGGGTAAAATGAAGGTTAACTATAAAACTGCACTTGATTTCAAATCCTATGAACTGCAGTGTACTTCCAGGATTGCAACTATTCCCTTATACTTTCCAAAAGTTCCTCTTCGTTTCTTCCAGACTGAGAAAGCCCCCACACACCTCTGCCTCTTACAGCCTGGAGAACCAAGTTTTGCTGATTAAGGAGCCCAAGGCAGAAGAATCAGGGAAACTTAAAGTAACCCATAGGCATATTTTAGACCACTAAGATAGTTATTTTGAGTTTTCATTCCCATAGACAGAACTCACTATTTTAGTGAATTCTGAATTGGAAGCAGAACATAGACTTATCATTCATATTTTAGGAACAAAAAAATTAGTGATTTAATGCCCATTGAAAGTATTAAAAAAAATCAGGTTTGTTTGTTTGTGTTAATCTATAGTCAGTTCATTTTTCGTCAGTGGAAAAACATTCACTTCTTCTTTCTTTTTTATACCAGACGCGACTGGACATCAGACATTCCAGAGTATAAGGTCTCAGAGCAATGTGTAGTTCAGTCATTTGAACTGAAATCAGTTGGCAGAGTGAAATGTTTGCCTCATGAGCATAGACGAGATTTCTTTGGGAAAAGGTGAAGCATGAAGTACCATCTCAGGTTCACACGGGGTTGATTAATAGACGTATTCGGCCTTCAATTTTAACAGTGAAATTTTTTCTTCAAATCCTGTTGAGATCCGCCTCTCTTCAGAGCATAGAAATTCACATAAATTCTCCATCTGTGTGAAATGGACTTCAGGTTTAAGGCTCTTTCGTGGTCACTTTATCTTTTGTTTCGAGGTGCTACTTGAAACTCTCTTCCTCAGGTTCTGTTCCTCATGTCTGCGTTACAGCATATGAAGAAATGAGAGTCCCCTTCTTTTGGCTAATTTAATCACTTCTAATGTAATAGACAATAATAACAGGGAAACCTACATGATTCTGAAGGGCAAGACAAACGGAGAAAAGGAATCTAACTGTCAGGTGTGATATATGTGTCTTAATCACTACTGACACATTGAAAAATTAGAAAATAAATAGTTTTTTACAAGGTGTAGATGTGGCTGAAAATTTAATAGGAATGCTCATTTATTTAGATCTTATCTGAAACCTATTAGAAGTACTAGGTATACTGCTTAGAAATCGCTCTGAACCCCATACACTCGTACCTATTTTCTAAATATCATTTGAATTAAGACAATATAATAATTCTAGCTGCCTTATCAACTCTTAAAATATTATTGCTTGTTTTCATCATAGTATGAGAAAAAGCATGTGCTTTAAAAAGTTAAATTCATACCAAGGCAGAAAGAGTTCTATCCCATTAGAGCCTTTTATGACATTATAATTGAAGGCCCAGTGTAGTCCAGATTCAGGATTAAAAAAAATTCTTTCTTTCTACAATATATTTACCATGTTATGAGCTTGTCTGTGCAGTCATTTTGCCTTGTGATTGCATGCATACAGGAGAGCTCACCAAAGGCAATCAAGGTTTTAATGTTATCAAACCATATGAAAAGGGTTAGACTTGGTTAAGACCTGAAAAATCAAATCCTAAAAAAGCAGAAGCGAGTGTACATATAGATCAGGCATTAATTTTAGAGAAATAAACAAAGAGGTAAGAGAAAATTTTTGGGGTTTTGGTTTTTTGGTTTTTTTAGTACAAATTTCAAACTGCTGTGGTTTAAAACCCCTGCTGGTAACTTAGCACAATGCAGCTGCTTGCTCACCCTCTCATTTCCTCCCTGGGTGAGATGGGGAGAAGACTCAAAAGAATGTAAAAACCTGAGGGTTGAGATAAGAACAGCTCAATAACTAAAATAAAGTGCAATATAATACTAAAACTAATAATATTAAGGGGAATAACAAGAAGAGAGAGATAAAAGTAAAAGGGGGAAGAAAAAAAACCCCAACCAAATACAATAAACAAGTGATGCACAATACAGCTGCTCACCACTTACTGACCAATACTCAGCCCAACTCAAGTAGTGATCAGTCCCTTGCGGGTAACTCCTCCCAGTTTATATACCAGGCATGATGTGCTGTGGTATAGAATACTTCTGTGGCTAATTTGGGTCAGGTATCATGTCTCTATTTCCTCCCAGCTTGTTGTGCTCCTCCTTCCTCCTCAATGACTCTATGAAAAGTCCTTGATCAGGGTGAGCACCACTGAGCAACAGCTAAAACATCAGTATGTTATTCTCATAGCTAAAGTCAAACCATCAACAACTAGGAAGAAAATTAACTTTATGCCAGCTTGTTGTGTTACTGGCTATAACTGGTGTTGAAAAAGTCAGTAAACAGAAAAGAGAAATAAATTGAAATATTCTTCCCATATTTGGATATAGTTCACAAGCCGACATGCTTTGAGTGAAAAAAAGAGCCCTCAGCTACAGTAGAGCTTTGGTTCTGTGGTTGAGATTTCTGTGCAAGCTCATCACTTTCCAGACACTTCTCCCTAAGCAAATTACAATTCTTTGATTCTTCTTCCACTTCATAAATGATGTCATTTATATTTCAGTGGGATAAATCCAAGAGTAGGTGTGTGCTAACACAGTTTGCTGGTGGCACAAATAGAGTAGGCATTTATAAAAAGCATAAATACCAAAACATCTTATGGAAAAATTGAATGCTCCTGAGAACTGTATGCTGCAAGTGAGTGGTTTAGGTCCGTTAAAGAATCACTGTCAAAGGCATTAGTAAAAGTGTTTTTAATATGAATTTATAGAGGTGCAACTTAACAAAGTTTGATTGCAAGGTTCACTCTACTACTTACTATGTGGAAGAAACATACAAAGAAACATCAAATTAGAATCAATTTAGAAATAGATTAAGACAGAAGACACAGAAGGGTAAGGGAGTGAGTCATGAGGTTCGGAGCAGTCTTCCTTGCTTTCTATACACCTGATGTAACTTAGGTAAGGCTAGGTCTTATCTTAGTCTCAGACTTGGACAATGGTTTACATATGAAGAAATTAACTATGCGGATTTCATTAGCATTGATTTAGCATGCTCCTGGCAACTTACAGAGGACCTGTTGCAAATAAGGAATCGTTCCAGCTTGGGTAAGGAAGGATGTCTCAGTTTCAGATAAGGATTCTCAAACTTTGAGAGATGTCTCAGCTCAAGGGGAGATCACCACCATATAGCCATGTTGCCTAGCAGACAGAGCTCAAAGGAGTCTCGCTTTAGCTGTTATACTTAAAAGGGGCCTATGAGTAAGATGGGGAGAGACTTTTTAGCAGGGCCTGTTGCGATAAGATTAGGGGTAATGATTTCAAACTAAAAGAGGGGAGGTTAGGGGTGAACATGAGGAAGAAATTCTTTACACTGAGGGTGGTAAAAATACCAGCACAGGTTGCCCAGACAGGTGGTGGATGCACCATCCCTGGAGACATTCAAGGCCAAGCTGGATGTGGTTCTATGAAACCAGATCTAGATGAAGATGTCCCTGCTCATTACAGAGGGATTGGACTAGGCAGCCTTTGGAGGTCCTTGACAACCCAAACTATTCTATGGTTTTATAATTTATAGAATAAAATTGACTTACAGTCACATTGCATATGATGGGAAAGGTATACACGAGACTTCTTGTACCCTTAACATTTTTTGTTCCTCCGTAAATGAATCTTGGAAAAAACGCCCACTATCCATGTGTTCGTCTCTTGATTAGTGATTAGTGTTCCAAACTCATATGCATCGATGCTCACTGGTTCATTCTGCTCCTTTGTGAGTTTCCAATCAGTTCTTGGTCAGGCTGCGGCTCAAGCCTTTACCTCCTTTGGAGACCATACCAAACTATTGTGAGTTTGGTTACAGAGCTCAGGTGTTACACTGAACTAACAGAAGCAGAACAAAATGTAATGGTGCAATGGATAAAACCATGTATTTATTCTTTAGTTTGCTTTTGCTCTAAAGGAAAGAAATAGATTCATTAGCTGGAACTAGAGGACAGAGAAGAGATCAGAGCGAGACTTCTGATCCTAGAACAATCAATGTAGATAAAGTGAATATATAGCAGATAAGGTATTTCCATTACAAATAGGGAAGTTTTAATAAAATCATGCTTGCCATTATCCCTCCTGTGGAATATAATTTTGTTCAATCCTCTTTGAGAAACACATATTTACACTTCAAAACTGCCAACAACAGAAATTAGGCAGGCCCAGAGAATGAATTTTTCTCTGTTACAGGTGGAAACTGAAGGGGATTGGCTGTTTTAATCAGCAAGATGAAGACTGAAAGAGGAGGTATAGCTGTCTTAGATGTACATGTAGGAGCCAAAACCACATAGAAGTAGAAGCTCTTCGTAGGGCAGGGATAAGTGAGTGTGAGGGAATGGGATGAAATTAAGGCTGGAAGCAGGAAGCAGTTTCCCATGGAAGGGCAACTTGCACCTTCTATCCCATGTCCTTCCCATGGTCACTAAATCATACTACAGAGCTTGTTCACACTTTTTGTGCAAGGCAGACTTCATGTAACTTATTTTTGTTTACCCTGCTTTGTGACTTGGTTCTTCTCTGTCTTTATCAGCTTACGTGAAGAAGTAAACTAGACAAGCAGATCCCCATTAGTAGATATCACTCTCGGGGTACTGAATGGCAGACTAGCAACTTATTCTGCTGCTTCTTTTCTGTGCACCCATAGACCTAAATATCTCTGAAAACCTTAGCCCTACAGCTTTACTGAGAAGTTTTAGCTGTTATGCAAAGTTCTATCTGCAACCAACACCTTCTACTGACTGTTTACATATATGAAGACATATTGTGTCCTGCTAGCAGTTTAGCACTGAGGCATTAATGGCACATTGACAGAGCTGTGCTATCAGTTGTGCTTCTAGTTAATGTAATGGTCGTTAATTTGGATTACATAACTGTCAAGTTACATAACCCTACCTGTTAACTATATATCTTCCCAGCTCCTGAGTGAAAATTCAGTATATGAATTTGAGGGTCATTTGATTCTGAAGTGCAGCACAAAATTAAGTACAACAGTACTGTCTGTGGTCTATAGCATCCATATAAAAGGCATACTCAAAGCCAAGTTGTGGAAGTCTTTCTTATGAATACAATCCCGCTGACATTTTAAATGGCAAGCAGTCATCATGTTCCAGCAAAACACAGATTATCCGTATGGAATACATGCCTTTGAGGCAGCTATTGAAATATCTTCCTGTGTTACCAAACTTATTAGCAAGAAAGCACTCAAGAATTGAAGCTACACTGTTTCTGTAGCCTGTGTCCTGTGCCTTCTTCAGAATTTTGAGTCCAGAGCTCCAACAGAGTAAAAAGGGAAGCTTAGAAGAAAACATTGAAATAAAAAAGATTGCAATCCCTCACAACCTACATTTTCTTTTTCTTTTAATCAAATCCTAAGACTAAGGAGTACGTAATTGGCATGTTTTATTAATGGCACTCAAAAGTAGCATACATATGTGATGATAAAAATGTAAGAACACCAAGAATCACAGTGCTAGTCTGTGGGAAAATAGCATCTGAGTGACTCATTAACTTCTGTATGAAATCATATCTTATAGTGCTGCTGGAACACACATGGCTTGTTTTCCTTCAGCAAACACGTCCTTCCAACAATCAGACATGGAGAAACAGGAAATGATAAGTAGCCAGTTAGACCAGATGAAATTGGAATTTTACAACCACAAATACAAGAGTAAACTTCGTTTTCAAAAGCAAAGTGGGAAGAAATGGTGTATTACTCACAAATCTTGTTATTTGCTTGTATATAAATCCCCAGGCATTTTTTCAATTAACAAACTTCACACCTAAGTATCACTTTGGGAGTGTGATCAAAAGTCAGGGTAAAGATCTATTTTTGTGTCTGCAATAAGGTCCCTAAATGTATAAATTTGTGTGGGTTTTAGAACTGTTGGGTAGCTGTCTTTTTCATTTATTGGCTAGGGTTTTTAAACTGTTTAGAACTCATGTGTCCTAGAACTTAAGAAAATTGGGCCAGTCAATTCTCTGCTTCATATGGCTTTGGATGGCTAATTTAAGAAACCTGATTTGACCATAGCTGGTCCTCATAGTAAAAATAATGCCCTGAAATGTAAAAGCTCTCTAACTATCACTGCACTGTACATTAATCACTGAAGCATGACCATGGATGATACCATGGTATTAAGTTATTACTGCCGTGATTATTTACAGAGTGCGATAAATTATTTATTAATGTTTGGCACCATGGTGTGACAGAAACAAGTGTAAGAACAGAGATCACCCATTTACTTTGCAGCTGCCCATATGACTCCAAGATTTTATTTCAGATTTGAAAGGGTTTGCTTCAAAGAGGACTCAGAATATATCTTAGTTTACTGGGGAAAGAAGGAGGAAAGATTTACCTATTGTGTGGTGAGTGTTTTTTTAATGCTAGGATTAGAGGAATGTAAAAGGTTACTGAGAGTATAATCTCTGTAGGTAGCTTGTTTTCAAGAGAGGAGATTGCCTCATATGTACAGAGATACAAGCTGCTGAGGGAGGATTGTCTTCTGATGAAGATCCTTGTCTTCTCTTGCTGTCCCAACTTATTCCTCTGCCTGAAGAGAGATGAGAGAATGCAGATGTCAGGAAAAAAATGACAGGATAAAAAAACCAGATTTTGCACTATGCCAGGTAGAATTGGACAGCAACAGTGCAATTTTGTCTGTGAAATCATGGCAAGAAAATAATAAATTAAATTATAAACCTTTCTAAGGTTATTCAGACACTTATAAGGTTGAAATTGTGCTCTACAAGAACAGGAATGAGTGACAACAGGAGACACCAGCCTACACTCCTGAGCTAGGCTTTATCATACACAAACAGCTAATTGCAGTTAAGTATCTACTTTTTCTTTTAATGCAATAATGCAGAATCCTCACAGAAGCAGCTACTTTTAAATTTTTTAGCAAGAAACATGATTTAAACTGCTGGGGAATCTAATTTTCTACTGTTTCCTGTCTCTATGTAAGTTATAATGCTTAAGCAAAAAGATCAAGAAGAACAGTAACATAATGCGAGTAACTGTTTTGAGATGCTAAATCTTTTGCCTTTCTATGCTGATTTAATGGAGTTAGTCTCTAAAAGTTTATTTAATGCACAGAAAGATAGATGTGGTTTTTAACTTCACAAAACTGTAAAATACTCCGAATAAAGAACCAAAACCACCTCCACAGCTAGGTTAACTGTCTACTAACATATCTGACAGGTTTCCACTTGGTCCTTCTTAGATACACATGATTATCCATCTGCGACATTTCCTTTTACCTTTGCAAAATTTCAAGACAAAATCTTTAATTGGAGTCCTACAAGGGCAAAGTTTGTTACACCATGAGAACAAAAACCAGCTTCATAGATTTGTCGGTTTTAACTGGTTCTACTTCCCTTCCCTCTCCTCGCAACACCCAGAAGAAACCCAGCAACCCAGACAGGTAAAGAGAATTCTGACTTCATCTCAGTGCAATATAATACACTAGAGTATTAGATCAGTGTGGGTTCATTTTGTACTGTTTGTTGGGTTTGGGGTTTTTTTAGTCGAAATCACCTCCTATACTGTAAACAACGTGACAAATTCAAACTAGGAGTGGGCATCACTTGTGCACTCATCTCATGGATGCATGGCAAACTGTCTTGGTGAGAGCTTTAACTAGGCATTATAGGAAGCTGATTAGTGGAGGATAGCGGTGTGTTTATAGAGTCAATCAGGCCTTTTTCCTTATTGTACTGCATCACTTACATAGCAGAAAGGAAGAACAGGAGTGGAGATTCAGAGAGGTTTCATTTTCATGAATTCGACAACAACATGTATTTACAGTAGTGCAATCCCAATTACTTATGATGCACAGAGATCAAAATTACCCCTGTATTTTTCCATTAGAAGTGTATTATTGTTAATTTCTCACAGCAGAAGCTGCTTTAGTGCCTCTAAAATGTAAGATCAGGTATAATGCTACATTCCAGAGTTAAATCACAACTGACACATTCCACCATAGGTATCTTCTTGCAGTTACCAGAGGCCCTTGCAGCAACCTCATTTGCTATGGTCTAAGTAGGAACACTGACAAATAAAGATGCAGAAATATTCACCCATGTGCATTGTCTTTGGGTTATATTTCTAATAGGCTTAATTGCTTAAGTAACCTCCTCTTTTCCTCTAAATCTTTATCACAGTCAAATCTAATTTTGATGCCTTTTTGCTCAGCTAAGAGGCAGAGTGATTGGTCTGGAATTGGGAGCAAGGACTGCTAAAATGTTTTCTCTCTTGCCATTTCTGTGGTAGCTTGTAGTCTTAGCGTTCTCCTTCGAAGATCTGCAGAGAGACCTTCCAAAACTCTTCTAATGAACTTAACTCCCTTTTATTCCAGATTCCTCCTCAAATTTTATTTCTTTAATGAAAATAACAAGAGGATTACTAATCACCCTGTAACTTTCACAGAATATAAAATCAGGTAGGCATTCTCCATACAGATTAATAAAATTATTTTGTCTGAATGAATTGCAGTTTTGATGCAGAAGTGTGATTGACATTCCTTCTATATATCAATAAATACAACTTTGTTTCCCATCCAGGTAGGGAAATTGAGAATACAGTGTAGCTTAGTACCTTTATTAATTATTTTCTTTGCCTTTATATGCATGAACTGTTACTTATATGGTGACAAATAAAGGATTATAAACCCTCTAAGGCAATCACTACGTCTCTTTGCTTCTGTGAGAAACTTGGCAGCCTAGGGAGTACACATGGAGAAAGTTAAGCCATCCACACAAAACAGAATCAGTATTTTATGATTTAAGGATTCTTACATGAGAAAATGAAAATAAAAAAATGAAGTGCTATAGGTGGTGGCTTAGATTATCCAGGGAGTTGAGGAAGTGAACACAGTTATATGAGTCAGGCTGCAAAAAAAAATATTAAGCCTGAAGATATTGCACTCTGGAGAGACAAATATGGGAAACTTTTTAGTTATTGTCTTTTTGTCATTGTTTAAATACTTAGATAATATCTAAGGGTTTTCTTTTGTTTGATTTTTTTTTTCTTTCTTTATTGAAATAATGCATTCGGAAAAGAATGGGAAGGGGAAAAGCATGAAAAATAAAAAAAAACTTCCTCACCTTTCTGTGTTTTAGCTGCAAATTCAGGAAACAGCTTCTTCATAGGAAAACACCTGCCTATGTGCTAGCAAAAAAAAAACAAAAAACAAAAAAACAAAAAACAAAAACAAACAAAAAAAAAAAAGGTTGCATTTTGATGTTATACTTGCTGGAATAAGCCAATCCACTTTTCAGTTTTGTAACAACGTCAGTGGGTGAACATCCCCTCATAGACGATCATGGATATGTGCAAACCTGTTCAGTTCATCTTTAATTGAAATTCTGAAATAAGCCACTTGGCACTAAGAAGCTTTGCTAAGCTCATAAACTGACTCTTGAATTAACACAGCTGACCCTGCTGTACTTAGCTGCTTGCATACTAACCAGGTGATCAATTTTATTTTATTGTAATGCCCAAAAATGTGTTGTCCTGCTGCAGTATACTCTTGTTCTTAGTCTTTCACGAGTAATTAGCAGTCAAAAAGGAGAGGTAGTTTTTTTTAAAAAGCAATTTCCTCAGCTCCCATTAATCATCTGTGATTAGCTGCAAAATCTCCAGGGGTACTATCATTCTTTGAAGCTCTGCTTAGAATCATCTGGCTAGTTCTTACCTGCTGAGTATGCCAGCGATAGGATTGACATGGCCATTTAGAAAAACTGGATCTGCTTTTTGTACTGAACTTTCATTCAGAAAGTGCACATACACACACACGGACAGACAAAGGATTTCATCATACTACAGAAATTTAAGATACAAGAACCTGCACAGAGTATGCTAATACAGTAATAATTATCTCAGGGCACTTTACACATTAGAAGTGTTGTACAAACATTAACTATGTGATGTACACAGCATTCTTCCAAGATACGTAATTAGGAGTTATTATTCCAATATTTCAGCCAGGGAAAGTCAGACATGCGAATCCTAATCCTGCAGAGTTCTGAACACCAGCAGCTGAACTCCAGTGGGAATTAAGGGAGTGTACAACTTCTGGAAAGCCTTTATTAGTTTACCAGGTATGCACCCAATTTTTTATTAAATGCCTACGGCTAGTAAAGAAATATTCAACACCCTGAATCTCCTGTTAAGAGCAATATGGTGTGTTGTGGTTTAAGCTTAGTCGTAAATTAGACAAAGCATGTGGCCTGCTTGTTTTCCCCCCAAAACCTGTCCTTCCCCCCACCCCCCCCAGTCCCGGAGGGATGGGGAGGAGAATCGAAAGAATGCAACTCCCACGGGTT
>WYDI02015192.1:30359-53209 GCA_009867235.2 Psittacus erithacus
TGAAAGTTAGAAACACAGTGCTGCACCAGCCACTAAGAAGGAGAAAAAATGACTGCTACTGCTGAACCCATGACATGGTGTCTGCAATTTCGCAGCATGGGTAGCTGCTTCTGTCAGTGCCTTAAATATGATAAGACTTTTTTTGAACATCCTAAGATGTCAGGTGCGGGTGATGGGATAGAAATAGTTATTGAAACGGGTCAGGCAGTATCACCCTGGTTCGGCTTAAGCCGCCCGAACGGTTAAGAAAACGTCCGGTGTTAATGCTCTGGTCGATCCGAGCTCTGGGAACCGTTGAGAGAACAATGAATGGGAAAGATCAGTTAGCAAAACAAAGTAGGCAGTTAGCAAGATAACATGTGCATCTCAAAGACAGACCAAACAATGTGAATATGTGTAATTCTCAGTAGCTTTGGTAAATTGGGATGATAAGGAAGTAAAACAGCAGAAACTTACTGCTTAGCACTTGGTATAATATAAAAGTGATGTGAGACACGCAATAAACGGATTTTTGAGATTTCCCCAGAACTGGAGTCTGTGCCCCTAGTCTCCGCAAGTAAGGAATTAATTTAATGTCTAAATGTGTACCTGTTAGTTTCTGCTCATTTTTAACTTGTTTTTCAATAAAATTATTCTTTTGAAAGGCTGATTTTAATAATTGTTATTTTTTAGGAAAAGTAAACTAAAGAATAATTTTATATTTACATTACAGTGGACACACCCTCTGCAAAGACTAAAGAAACTATCAGTCAGTAGAAAGAAAACAAGGAGAGAAGGAGCCAGAGCATGATTCCTCCAATTTGAATTTGGCCTGAATACAGAAACAGCCTTAATCTTACAAAAAAATGGGCAATTTTTTTGTTTCAAGCTTGATCTATTCCAGACACTCCTTTTGCAAAAAGCAGGCAGCCCACAGACTAATTCAGTGCAGAGCTTGCTGAAGTTCATGCAAAGGGCATGTTTTGATTTTATAGGCTCTATATTTGAAGGGACATTTTGGGGAACAGCAACCTGACATTTTTGGAAATTTAAATGTAAAATAAAACGGCTATACTTAGTGTCCATTTACCCAAATTGTATTTTCAATGTGCAAGCATTGTCCATACTAAGTATAAAGGCAGAGACACTTCAGGAAACTCATCTTACAAAACAAAATCTGCGAAGTATGGTATATACCCTTCTGACAAATAGCACATTTTCATAAAGGCACTTCTTCTCTCTTGTGTAAACATAAATCTTAAAAATTAATTGTGCTAGAATTTTGTGGTCTTGGTTGGGGTTACTTTACTTTGTAGAGAGAGAATTTCATTTTTTTTTGTTGTAGTGTAAAAGTCATTGCTGCTCAGTACTGACACCAAATGTGAGATTTAGAGGATAAGTTTTAGGTATTTTTCTTTTCAGGAAGTTATTAACAACAGTGCTTGAACCTAAGAAAATATTTGTTATCATGGTTTCTGTATGTGCTACAGAAGACAGCATTTGCACTGCAACTGAGATACAAGCCATGCTTCTATTGACCCTGAAGAAGAAAGTAGAAAGTTGAAACTTTTGAAGGACTTCTGTATTCATATTTCAGTTACCTGTCCCTAGCAAGGGAGAACTTAAACGAGGCTACTTTGGCAGCCAGCCAGTGCAGACAATTGAGCGTCTGAGATCCTAATAGTGTTTCTGAGAGGCAGATCTATTGAAATCTCATTTCCTATGGGGTTGCACATAGCTTCTCATTAACAGATTCTCTTCCATATGAAAGTCTGGAAACTCCCCACTTAGCTAAAGCATTCATAAATTCTCTCATGTAGTCTTACTGGTACCTAAAAAATTTAGGATGGATGCTGCCGCTTTTCTAGAGATGTTAACAGGATTTCTCTCATGTAATTTTCTGTGTATGCTTATGAAACTTGCAGTGCTTAAGACTTTGGAGACCTCTGCTCTGGCCAGTGTTAAAAAGAACTTTGGACAGGTTCCAGTGTCAGTGTAGAAACATGGTAGTGGGAAGTTGCAAGGACATATCTTGGTAACATAAACCTGCTTCTTCTGTAAACTGGGCTGAAGAATGGACATCGAAACCATTACGTTCATAACAGTCACTGTATTAATAAGGGGCATTTTTAGAGTTGTGAAGTAAGAGTCCTGCCCTCTTAATTATTTCTTCACATTATCCCAGACTGTCTGTGAAGGCAGCTTTAAGACCATCTTTGTATTCTTCTTAAAAAGGAAAATGACTCGACGACCAAGCAAACACTTCTTTCTTGTGTCTTTGTCACTGCGTGTGGGTGAGTCACATTGCCCAGTTTCTCCAGATGTCTCTGCTCTCTCTTTCACACTAACACATGTGCACTGCAGTTGCAATGGACCACTCTGGATGCAGGTATAATTCTCTGATTGCAAATATATCACAAAGGCAGGCAGTAGGAAATTTGGCCCTGCTAATTTCTCCAACATAAGCACACGCAGAACATGGCTTGAACTTTTTCGAGGTTCTTGATGTTATTTATTTCCAATCTTTAGGGCAAAAACTCACAATGTAGAAGGGTTAGGCAAAATTCTCTTCAGTGTCTGACAAGATACAAACTCACATTTCCCTGGAGGAATAAATGTGTCTACCTGCAGGAAAATCTGGCATTTCTGCTGTCAAAAGACTTGGCCACACTTATCTATTTGCTAAAATAGGATAAGATTCAAAAAAGTCATTGTTTCAATATTTAGATGTTAACCCTTGGAGAGGGCTTCAGTCTAGAACAAAACTTCAGGGGCACCTCCTACATTCAGGTATTTTCAGGAGTGAGTTTGGTTTATTTCACAGTAACATGTTGTATTTACATACTAATAGGAGAAAAAAAGATTGAAGGAAAAACAGAGCAGCTATCCTTTAAACTCATTAGAATGAAGCAGAGAACATTTTTAGTGTGATCTCTGTTGACCCAAATCCATAAAATCTCCATCTTATTTCAACTAAAATTAGATACAAGTGATTTCTGCTTGGTTTTCCTTCTAGTATGCCTTTTTTTTTATTGTACCACCAAGAACTAAGCCATTAGGGTTCAAAAACTACCATTTGGAAATATTTCTTTGTAGCAAATTACTTTGATATCCGAATGTTGTCCAGTGCTGATGCAGGTGAAACAAACCTTGTAGTCAGTGGCAGTACCAATGACACACACTCCCCAGCCCCAAGTCTTACAAGAAGTAGAGAAGTCTACTATTAGACATAAGGTATCAGAAGCATCATCCACCTCTGGATCTCTCCAAAATGCATAGTATTTCTGCACTGCCTAGATTTCACCCAGTTTCTCAAAAATATGTTGAATAAAACTACTTCTATTGCTAAGACTGCATCATTACTTCTTAGATAGCTTCGTATTTCCCTGTCTTTGGAGAAGCAGTCAACTGGGAAATCTTGACGGAATTAAGATTACTTAAGTCCTTACTGTGAAGACATATTTATACCTTTAAAAAGTCATTATAAAGATAAATGTGGAAAACATGAAAAAATTACTAATTAATCTTTAAAGACGGTATTTTACTATGTGGGAAATTGAAGGAATGCTGAATTCAGGTTTACTTGCCAAGCATGTTCTCATTGACTCTCTGGTGGAATGTACCATGAGCAGAACATCAGTAAATACAGAACTGCCATTTCGTTAAGCTACTTAAACAAATTTATGCCATTTAATATTACTATTATTCCACATATATACTTCATGACACTTACTGAATATTTATGTAGGATCCTAGGACTCTCACAGAATCCTCTGCTGTTGTGAAGCCCTTTTATGAGCCAAAGAAACCCTAGACAGATAAACTAATGGAAACTAGTTACATGTACTCTCATTTTTTTGATGGAAGTCATAGTTCACAAAATTGAAGGAGCAATATTACAAGATAAAAACTTAGAATATCTCCTGAAACAAATTTTATGGTTTCAAACCATTTGTTTCTAATAGTTACATAGTACCTGGTGGAAAAGGAACATGTATTATAAACCAGAAATAAAGTCATATCCTATATCTTGATTTGTCTCCACCATTTAACTTACCATCTTTTGATATCTGATAGGTACGCATAATGATCTGAATCACAAAACCCTTTTTGAATGCTGACACGTTTTCCTTTGGGCTTCAGATTTGTACTCAGTCGCCATAAGCCATGTAACATGTCTCTTAAAGCTGAAATCTGCCAAAAAGACAGCAAGAGGTAATGATTTAAATATATGGAGTTTTTTTAAAGTGTAGCCATTAAAGAAAACAAAGAAGAAATGAAAAATAAAATTATAAAAGGAAAAAAAACAGGAAAGACAGGGAAAAAGAACAATCTTGAAACATGAAAAATGCTAAATTCAAGTCTCTGATTCTTGTTATTCCCTCACAAGTTTCTTTCTTCTCTCCAACTGCAGTGTAAGTGCTAAAACTGTGCTAACAGCTCATTGTTTCTCTGTACACTAGTAACAACAGCTTGTTGATGGGGGGATCACACAAAGACATTCATTAGCTGAACTAAGTAATCACTTCGGTTTTTAACTCAAAAAACCCTATCTAGAACAATTCATTTCTATTTACCATGCATAGTACTTTTAGAGTTTACTAATAATTAATACCTATTCCTCCTTAAGTAGCATTGATCACAAATTTACAGTGCTGCCTAACTTATTGTACATGACAGATGTCAAAGATCAGACTCTCAAAGCCATTGCTTTTACATATGTACAGCAAAATCAATTTATAAGGCAATCCATACTACATGTGTAGAGAGCTAGTTATTAACACAGTATTGTAAAAAAGTCAATCCCTTCAAGAAGATTTACTCTTGCCGAGCAAAAGTATGTAACTTATTTCATTTACGCAAAAGAGGTGCACTGATTTCTTTCCCTTCTTTCTCCTACATGACCTCTCTCCTAATCCTGCATCTCCACGGTGAATGTAATGAAAACTAATTGATCCATTTCAGTTTAGGAGAAAATGCCTCCAGTTGATGTTTTAGCTGTCTTTTTAACAATGTTAAATAGCTGGAAACTGTCGAAATGAAAGACTTTTACTGCTTGCTGCAAGTGAATAGTGTAAACAGTATTGATCTGCTATGAGGGCTTTACAGTGGAGAAACATTCAGTACATTATTTAAAGTGTAAATACCTATTTGATCTCTTTTTGGCTTTTATCCAGACATTTATAAGATGGCTTTTTCCTCCTTTGTAAGTCTTTCTTTAAAAATACAAATGGCATTCAGGCCTTTCTTACATATGGAGTTGCTCCTGTTTTCATCAGTAAAAGCTGAAATCCTCTGAGCGAGAAAAAGAAATAAAACAGGGGAGGAAGGTTTGGTGTTCCTGTAAGTGGTGAAACTGAGAACCCAGCATCAAGAGGAGGAAGTGAGAAAAGATTCACAGCTTAAAACCTGGAGCCAGATACCAAAAAGAAAAACTGGAGATACTAGAAGGCACCAACTTGCACCTTCAAGTGTGTTATATCGTTGCTTTTGCTAATATTCATCTGATAACTCCTAAATGGACAATCACAGTTCATAAACCTGGAACAGTGAGTTAAAGAAACTGCAGGAACTGGGATTCTGACATGGAGAAAAATCAGCATGCCTGATTTTTCACATATGTGGGATATAAACGGCTATTCCCCTTCTGCCATGACTTGTTCAAGGCTTTCCAGAGAAAGAAGTTTGGTTGCTTTCTGTATACTTTATTAATAAATCTGTGCAAACAAAAAAGCAGAAAGTTCTGTTAGTGATTGTATGATTTCTTTATCTTATGTTTTCACTAGTATTACCTGATTATGAAATGATTCACTGGCCTCAACTAAGTCAATCCACTGAAGATATTTTTTCTTAACTACTTGCAATCATGTACTGCAAACTGCAGAGCAAAGTACTTTGATCTCCTTCAGAGAGGCACACAATGATCACATCTAGATTCAGCTAAAAGGAAAAAAGCCTTTTTCCTCTTTCAGAGAAAGCCAAAGTGTGCCTCAACAAACCTAATGCAGAAGACCAGATCTGTACAAGATTTCAATGTAAACTGACAATAAAAAAGATTAATTAGCATAACTGACTGTTTCATTTATGAAGATGAAATGGCCTTTTACTGCAGATGTTTGCCAAGGAAAATGGTCCCTAGTGGAAGACTACAAGCAGTTAAGATAGATAGATTCGATGAGGATTTTAATTGCTGTTATGCAATTGGTAATGGAAAGCTTTTATTAAATGTCATGCAAAAACAAATCAATATTATGGAGCAAAAAAGCTCTTGGTTGCACGATGCCTGGACTTTTCACTAGTAGCATTTCAGAGAGCAAGGAGGTCCCTTCTTAATTTTTGTTCCTATTCCTGCTCTCTTAACTTTTAAAAACTATTTCCTTAAGAATGCCAAGTCACATTTCAGTGAGGTAAGGGCAACTGAATAAAAGCAAAACAACCTGACCCACACAGTCTTTTCCTCCTGAATGCAGCTGAAAAAACTGCGATGTGGATATTTGCCCACCTCTCTCTTCAGAAGTGACTAAGTAGTTTGAACTCTCCTTTTAGGAAGGGCACAAATAGATTAATCTATCTTTTTGCATGGTGGTAATTTCCTTTGCACAGGAAGAACCTAAGAGCAGTACTATAGGGTGTTATACGTTTTTTCAACTCCTCCTCTAGGAGCTGTTCTATTTTGCATGAAACTATTAAATATTCACCACCTCGATCACCAGAATGGGAGAGGAAGGGAACATAGCTGCATAACATAATGGCTAGCTCTAAGAGACCTGACTTTCTTGCTCCAATGGATACTCCAATTCCCTGCTCCAGTTGGTTCACGAGCTGGGAGCCATGTCTTCTCCCTCCCAAGTGAATGCAGTAACAGACTATAGCATCATGCTTAGCTTCTCTTCTAGAATAATTACTGGGCCTTGTAAGATGCAATAACAACATGTGGTTAGTAAAGCACTCACAGCAGAAATGCATATTCTATTCTTCCTTCTCTGACTGCTTGTCTCTCTGAAGCCAAAGAAAGGATCCAACTGTACTATCTGCCCAGGCACTGTAGCTACTGAAGAATAAAAAAGCAAGTAGCCCATTGGTCACACCTACAATGATTTTGTCTAAGTGCAGTGATCTGCTCTCAAAATTTTTGCCCCAAATAACGTGTGTGAGGGTACTAGTGCAATTTATGTATACAAGTGGAATTTAAATGCTCAGCACTGACATCAGCTAGGAGCATCCCAGAGGCACTGTAGAACTAAAGGGGTATAAACTCAGCTGCGGTAGGACTGCATCTGAGCAAGGCGTTTAACTGAAAGAAAACTCCGGAAGAGCTATCAAACATCAAACGAGTTTCTTCAACAAAACCTGAGAGAGAAACTATGTTTACTGAAATTGCATCATGCTGGCTGTTTTGGGGGAAAAAATTAAAATTTACAACATGAAAATATATTGGAATCAAACAAACAACTGGGTAATGCTGCTTCTAAGGTGGACACTTTCTTGGTAGGCAGCCCTAATTGCTGCAATAGCTTTTAGGTGTTCTAATGCACTCAAGTGAATTATGCACCACACTGCTTCTGAATGACACAGCCATTTCTGACTCCATTAATATGGAAGATTTCAGCCAAATGCTTTTAAACGATAGCTTCTCTTTATTTGTAATTTCAGACTCTATTGATTTCCTTCTGTTCCCTTCATTATGATTTCAATTGATTACCTTGGCAACTGCAATAACAATGATTGCACTTGACACTGTCTGAAACTCTTGAGATGGTATTTGAATAGGAATGGTATAATTTGGGGAAAAAATGTCTACAAGAACCTGCCATTAACAATACACTTACATTTTACTTTTATTGACTTCCCTCTTTCAAACAGACCCTTGTCAGGGAATCTGTTGCTAGATATTAGTTAGGATTTCAGGGACTCCTTGAAGTAAAATATTCTTATTAACAAAGAGAGCAGATTCATATTCATGAGCTTTTTCATCACTGTGACAGTTCAGGGAAACCTTCAACCCTAGAAAAGATTTTTGTCCTCTAGGTAGCAGGGCTACCAGGGCTTTGTAAACAGTGTTCCTGGCCAAAGCTTTTACTAACTGTATTACGTCCTTGCACACATAAAAATTTCAAGCATAAAGGCATTACTTTGGATTAAAAGTTGAGGTGGCTTTATTCACTTTCACTGCAGTTTATACCTTGTACAGCTGCAATTGCACATGCTTTTCATAGAGGAAAAAATGGCTGTTTAGCTTATTCAGCATTTGTATTTTTCAGTTTGTACATACACCTTTAATTTCATTTAACAACTGTTCTCAATGTAAGAGCAATATCCTTCCTTGGAAAGGAAGATATCCTTGGAAATAAGATTCTACAGGAGATCTCTTCTTACTCAGAAGGGTATGTCAGAACAAATATTACAGGGAAAGGAGTATAAAACAAAAGAAAGACATCCTTTCCTTCAAAGGTAATTACAAAGGTAATTCATGCTTATGAATATGATATTAGGAAGACACAACTTCATTTTCTTCTGTGTCACTGTGTCCATGACATCTGATTTTGATTTTATCCCACATTACCAACAGTATCTTCTGATTAAAGATTCCTTCTATGAAGAAGTTATTTAGTACTTTGTATAATAATAGCATTCCTGTTTCTAAACCTACTCTTTCAATTTCAAAAATACAGAAAGTCTAGCCCAGAAAATGAAACTTTTTACTTAAAAGCTAGGGAATAGGGTGTGATACATACCAAAGAAGGAATTATATCTATCTGTGTTTCTGTTACCAGTTGTGCACCTGCATTGAAAAGCACTGCTTCTCCTCCCCAGCCATTTTTTATGGAGAAATGGTATAACTACAGTTAGTGACTATTGATAACTTCAAGTCATAATTAGAAGAGGAACACTGGAAGTCAGACATGATTACTTTATTCAGCGTGATAGCCCCTGTCTGCCATTTGACCAGCAGATTCAAGTACAATGAGAGCCAAGGAAAGGTAATTGTAGAATAATGAATATTGCACGCTGTCACTATACTTCCTACTGAGAATATTTATCCATAATTATCCATATAAAAAATGAAAGTGAACCTTTCCTTTTATCTCTTGCCCTGATATCCTTGCTGAGGTAAAAAGAGCCTCCTGGGTAGCCCAGGTCAGCCTTTGATCAGGCTTTATACGCACGTACTTCAACTGCACAGAAATTTTCAAAAGTGATTCTGTCTGTTACTTTATCTCTGGTGTCATTCAGGGCAATGCAAATTTTACCCCAACTCACATGAAAACAGCTTTAGAAACTGTGTTAAAGGAGCTCCTGAAAAATTTCTAACTCAACCTAGTAAGACAGGCCTAAGAAGAAAATGAGTCTTTGTGTTAGTCTGTACAGTTTTTTATGTAACCCATTAAGAGATTTGTGAACTTGGCTTGTTTCATAAAATGCCATCTTGTCTTCCAACCATTAGCCAGATGTTACAGCCAAATCACGAAAAAATGGTGACATCAGTAACTGGGAAGGCATACTTCAAAAAAGGTAAGGCCTTTGGAGAATAATTAAAAAACAATTACATAACAAGCTAGAGTACAGTAGAATACAATACAAAGTGATATGACCACCCAATAGAAAATCTCCAAATCATTTGGAATTACTATTGTGTTGCCCAGACATCCTACTTTTGTAATACCTTCACTTAAGAATCCTGGAAGAGTTCTCAGCCACACAGCCTGAGATAATCTAAGGTTGATCAGAATAATTATTTTCTGAAAGAAAGAGAGGGACAGTTAGATGAAAGACAGGAGGAGAACAGAGAGAGGTCGATTAAGGAGTAAGGAGACAGAGTGAGAGATTAGAATTTCATGGTAACACCTTGCACATGTGGAGGCAGTGTCTCTTCGCTCTCAATTAAAGCAATCAGAAAGAAGGCACTAAACTGAAGTGCCTTAAATAAATAGTGCAAGGGCCCTGGATTTGCCACATGGTTACTAGACACTGTCAAAATGTCTGCATCATATCTGGAGTCCTGTAGCAGTTGGCTTTTTCAGTCCCCCAAAGGTTGCATGCGTTATAGTTATGACAATAATTGGCATTGATCAACTTTTATTTATTGCCAAACAAGCAAGGACCATTTCACTCAGCTTCCCAGATAGGATCTATACATTTTCTCAGTACATACTCACTCAGACAGAAGGAACCCAGAAACTGTGGTATCACACAGCACACGGTAGAATTATAGGGGATGCTGTAGTCCTATAGCCCTGCAGCACAGTATTGCAATTGACAGTAACAGACTGTAAGCTTTTTATGGAGGTTGCAATGGCTGAGATTGCAGAGGCTTGCTGTGTCCAAGTTTCCTCACCTATCTGAAAACAGGTGGGTATAGCTGAGAAAGCAATTTTTCCAAACAGTTTAATACAGATAACACTAGTGAGTAGTTATTCTGTGTAGAATGAAATGCTTACAACTCCAACACAGTGTCATAGAGCACAGAAATACAGACCTGGTATGATACCGGGGACCTTGTGAAGTAGAAACATGAGATGGAGTACAGAAGACTACAGTGGATGATAAAATGATGAAATGCAGGCTAGGCACTAAAGATTCACTGGTGTTCACTGTAAGAGAGGCAGGCCTGGAGCTGTACAAAACTGATATTAAGGTTAGCAAAGAGAAAAAATCGGTAGGTTGTATTCACCACACATGAAGGCATCCTATAGTGAATTCATACATATGTGGAGATGCAGATCAGTGAAAAAAAGGGAAAGATTTAAAAAGCATGTTATCAGTCATTAAAAAAAATATTCCAAGTGGATCCCTAGAGGGAGAAAGAAGAAACCATCAACATGAACATCATGTTTCTCCTGGTGGAGGACCCAGATGCTGACAATGCACTGTAACACCTGTCACCTCACCAGGCATAGGATCTAAAGGGTCTGGGGAGAAAGCTGAGTATAACAAGAGAACAGATCCAAACTAAGAAGTATTTTTGTATAACAATTTTAAGAGTACTACTATCATTTCTTGTTCTGTTGTAATTGCATCTGAACTAATAATGATTTGTATCTCGTTTTCAGTTCTACCAACAAGAATTTCTTCAGTTTATGTATATGTAAGGTGGTCTTCCTTTATACCTTTATAAAATATTTTGAGTATAACATCAAGAAATTCAGAAGATTTAATACAGGCAATAAATACATTTTGGAACTTATTTAGAGACAACTATGTGGCAAAGGTTTATCCCCTCAAAACTTTCAATTTTTCTGCTCTTTTGTCAATTTGTTTTCTTTCTCCACATCTCTATCCTTTAATGTCTTTCTAATACCTTTCTTTTTCCCTTCTCTTTTCCTTGCCCTCCCCTCTTGTGCAGCTTCTTACTGTTGTGTCTTAACAGTCTGCTTTTTTACACCTTTTTTCTTCAACTTCTTCATCTGGTTCTCCTTATACAGTACTTACCAGTGGAGCTGCTTAAAACTTCTGGGTAGAAAGAAGCCAACATTCTTTATAAGGCTGCATGACAATGGAGTCTGAATCTTCTAATGAAGGAACAGGAAGTAACTGCCTTTCTTTGAGACTACAGTAACATGACAGTGGAGTTGCTGCTTGGAAAATCCTCCAGCCCTTGATGCTCACTTGCTTTGGAAACCTTTGCTGCCAATCTTTTCTGTTCATTTTTTGTGCTCACATTTGGTTCCCTTTTTCCAGTATTCTTATGGAAATGTATGTGTTCTTTGGCTTCTATAAATCATAGAAAAAACTCTAGATTACCTCAAAGCTTTGAAAAAGAGCTGAGAAGAACTGCTTTAAAGGCTTAAAGTATTATTTGGCTCAACTTCTAACTTTTCATCTCTTCAGTACACCTAAGTAGGTAGATAGCAAATGTCAAAAATATGGTTAGTGCAACAAAGTTTTGCCAGCAGCTGCTATTAGCATCACTTTACAACTGCCATTTCATCAAGCTGGTTTTCTTTAATGATTTCACTGTTTAAAGGTAATAGCCCCTTGTAAACCTCTAGTCTGTTTATACACCTTTAACAGTGTTACTAGTTCTCTGTGCAGACCTGTGCAGCCCTGGCACACAGTATCTGTGTTCCTCTGCATCAGGTGGGGAAAGCCGTGTTCTGGATTGTATATCTGAGGGGTGCAAGTACCAGATCTAAACCTGTCTGTAAGTATATGTAATGCTTTTAAAGACCAGGTAGAAACAGATGTTCTTCTATTAAGAAAATGTACTTCTTTAGAAGTCATGTTGACTTTAGTGGAAATACATGAAGGAAATGTACCTTTCAAGATAGTGTATTGTATTGGATTAATGTATCAAGGCTTCCCTCTTAGGATGTTGCAACAGAACAATAACATTATTCTCCTAAATGCAATTCTTGCTTGACAGTTAATCATAGTGTGTAATTGTCACACACCTCTATGACCAAAGAGATAGAGTATTACAATGCAGTTTTCTGTTTTAAAGTAGGAAAGTTTTCAAACTCCCCTAGAGATTGAGCTTGTTCAGATAAAGATTTTTTGGTTCAGCCTCATTTCCACTTTATGGTTTCTATTGCTCACTCTTGTTCTAAAAAAGTACAAATTATTGAATTTCATTCTGACTCGTCAGGTTGCTGACTACAGTGGAGAATATCACTTATCTAAATAACATTCTAACGTTTAAAAACAGCCTACAGGTGCACTTAGACTAACGTTTAGTGTGACAGAGCAATCAAAGTATCTTATTATGTTGACTTCTATATTTTATCAAAAATTTAATATCAAGCTATTTTGTTACTTTTCACCTATTTTTTTCTCGTATTTTTCTATGGCCTGATGATGGATTGCAAATATTGTTAAGTAAATGAAGTCCTATTTGGGTTTTGGTGTAAGGTAATCTAATAGAAGAAAAAAGGAAATCAGGTTCTATAATGGCAAAATTAATGAATAATTCTTTTCTTAATAGAATGAAAAGGTTGTTATGAAAATGTTAACTCCATTACAGGGCAGTACTTGCTCTTAGCTTGTAAGTACTGTACCTTAAAATGTATTTAAGAAGCTGATGGAATTAGCTTACCATAATTAGTGCTGATAGGAACAGCAGATTGAGGTTGGCACAATGAAGTATCTCATTCAGTTAGGCTGGTTTTTAATGCTTCCTTCTGTGGTCAGGAGTTGTCTAATCAGGTGTCTGCATGGACTATGTGCTTCATAGAATGGATGTCATGAACTTTCTTGCAGTGGTTTCCTTTACACAACATGCTCAATTATGTGAAAAGCTGTGAATCAAATAAATTAATCCTAAAATATAATTTAAAAGAGCTTCGAGAGATGAAGAGTTATACTTCCCTTTGGTTGCTTTGTTCAGAAAAGTGGAAGTACTGGAAAGCTGTAACTGCCACCAACCCTGCTGTTTCATCTTCCCAAAAGTGACCTCAACACTTCATAGTACTTCTTCCTAAGACCTGTCAGCTATTTCTTTCCCTTTGAACTCTTCTGCCTCTTGCAGCAAAAAAAAAAAAAAACAACAAAAAAACATTCTGCCTCATAACTTTTACTGTCCCAAACCCCAAAATTAGAATGGCAACTATGTTTAGCATTCTGCTTTTATTTAGTTTTGCTTCGATTTATATTTTTTTCTAATTCTCAACTGAACCCAGTTTTGCTGCATCTCATTCAGCCACTCTTGCCACTCCTTTTGTTTCCACCCAGCCCTTCCAGTGCAGGAACTTTGATAGAGCTCCTGAGCAGGCTCAACATGCTGCCTTGCTACGTATTGTGAAGGAAGGAAGTGGGAGCAGACTTCTGTTTCCTAACATTTTTCCTGGCAGAGACCTCAATCCCATGGCTGAAGGTCTCAGAGTGAAGATATCTTCTTTTCTTGTCCTTGTATTTGGTCACCAACCACAGGTTGCATACCAGGAAGAGGATCCCCCTCAGTAAGGCTTTTGCTTCCTTGAGCTCTGTAGTGCCTGAAACAAATCCTTGTGTTGTATGTCTTGGGCTCCAATCTGCAAGTCAGAAAGAAGACCCAGGGTATATGGACAGAAAAAATGTGGCATAATACACAATGCCAAAAATGCATTTCAGAGTCATGAAAGTATGATAAATTTGTCCATTTTCATGAAAAGAACATTTGTTAAGGAAAATAGTTTACGTACATATATGTAATCTTTGACCTAATTGAAGTGCTATGGTACTAGAGGATATTGGCTTTCTGCAAGGGAAATAACAATCTGGACTATTTGATTTGGGTCAAGATGAGGTAAAAGCATATGGGACATGTTATGACTCAGTCCCAGAATGGCTGCATAATATATATGAAAATAGTTATGAAATCCTGAAAGAGCCTTTAGAAAACTATATATATTGAGAATTATTACAGAGTATTCATGTGCATTTCCTTCACTAAGTACTTATGACCACATTCTTCCCACACTGGCATAAGTTCAGAACAGTTCTTATGGTGTCAGAGATACTTCTGGATATACAGGAATTTAAACAGGGTAGAAACAACCCTTGCCATCTGTATAGGTACAAGTGTTTTTAGTAAAAACCCCACTTTCTATCTCTACTAAAAACCCCTCACTTTGTATCTCTACAATATTGCTTTCAGCACCCAGATCTAGACTATTTAAAATAATTGCAAGACGGATTAGTCATTGTGAATAAAAGTGCCTCAAATTTCTCAGCTTAAGCTTTTAGCAAAAAAGCGTGGATCTATATTGACCAAAACCTTCTCAAATTCCTTTCAGTTTTGCCAAATTATCCTGAAAGTTCAAAACATCTAATTAAAACACAAGCTATTTAAAATATGTTTTCCTTCTTTCTGGTTCACAGTTTCTCTTTTATGAATGGCAGCTGAAATGAAAATTGTCAACCCCCCCATCCCAACAAACAGTAACACCTGACAAAATAGAGCACTGCACAGGTTCTTAGCCTATGCTCAGGTGGATCTTTCCCCAGATCTGACTTGAAGCAGTATGTGCCTGAAAGTTTGTGTTTTCACTAGTTATAGCAACTGGACTAACGAAAAATATTGGCACTGCTAGGAGTTTTGAATTGGGAGTCTTACAATAGGAAATATACATCTCTCCCACAAGTGGTTAAATACACATATGAAAGTACTCAGTCAGTCAATTACACAGAAGAAGCATAGAAATAATTTATTTATTGTTAACTCAGTCTGGAACTGTATCAGCAATGAGCTCTGTGTAGATCCTCAGTTAGTTCTGAGAAAGCGAATCACTCCAGATGGGGAATTATTCATTTCCACATTGTTAAGGAAAAATTATTGAAAGGCAAAAAACCCACGGTACTCAAAAGGCAAATTTTTATGTTATCTGATTGGCATCTACACATGTAAGAGGGGAAATAAACATTTTATGCAACAGGAAGAAACAACTTTTTATATTAAAAAGCTTTCTTTAACATTTTTCTTGCAAGTCAAATACATCTGGTATTTTTCTTCTGCTTGAAGTGAGTCAGTTAAGCATTCACAAGCCACAAGTTGTTACAGTAGATTGTGAATGAGGAAAAGCAGACCCTGAATTCTTTTCAGAGTAATAAATGCATTTAATGTTTTCCTGGTAAGCTCTTAAAAATGCTGTTCAAAAAGAAATTGTGAGTAATTAGATATTTGGATTGCTAAAAGCTTCTGCCATGCAAAGTTGAGGTGCCTTCCAGCTACTGCCCCAGCTGGTTGCTGATCACTGAACAATGAGTTAGCAACTCACTGCTGGGACAGCAGCAGCATCTCAGGCATGTGCCTGATCTTCTCATCCTTGACATAATGGAGGAATTTCTTTTTAGGCAACTGCTAGTATTCAGATAGATCCTTTAAAGAAGTCACCAAGCTGGGAATGTTTCTACATCACAAGCTTAGTCAAGGATATAGTATAAGCCTTGAGAATCCTAAGAATAATGGCATCTTCCTCTGAAGTGAGTGGCGCCTGACTAAATGTTGCCTGGTAAGCTATTGCTGTCACCAGTAACATAACAATAGTTCAGGTATCAAGCACCCTGGTGTAAGAAGTTGCATCAGTGAGCAGAGATAATGCACATAAAGTCAACCCTTCACTTTCTAACATGGCAGATAGCAGGTACAGTGAGAGTCTGTTTCATTAATCTGTTCTGCATCATTCTCATGACTCAAATCAGCTGCAAATCCCATATGGAGTTCTTCCAGCCAAAATATTTTGAATGGATATTAAATGAAGTGTTTCATTTTAGTTTCTAGGGTTGCTTTATTTTGTTTTTCTTCAATATACTTATATACAGGCAACTTTTATCTTTTCCTTCGCCTTTCCCTTTCCCTTCCACTTCCTCTTTTCTTCACTTTTACTTAAAAAAAATTCTCTATTTTTTACTCTCTTTTTTTTTTATTTTAAAATGTTTATCAAATCTGCAGTGAGCTAAAAATCATTTTGATAGAATCTATGCACATTATGTTCCAACGAAAAGTTACCTATTAAAAACCACATATTTTGATTGTCACTGCAGCTCAGGCTGCTCTGATGGCTTGTTTCAGTTTTATTCACTATCAAGTATCCGTGCACATTTCCTCTTGCTGTGACTGTCCATAACACTTCCAAGTGGAATGTATTACATTCTTGGACTACTTGTATCACCTCTATCCTTGCAATTCTCCTGCAGGAGAGCTGGACAAAGACAGTTTAGCAGACCTGTGCAGTCAATGATACTGAAGAAACAGTTGTACAATATGTTTGTTACAAGATTTTGAGGCTTACTTTTCTCAGCCATAATGCTCATTGGACAAGCTGCAGTTCTGCTTTTAAAAAAGCCTTTTTTTTCCTTGTTTTTCTTAAAATTTTTTTTCATTTTTTTCCTTTTTTTTTTTTTTTTTTTTCCTTCCCTTTTTTTTTTTTTTTTTTTTTTTTTTTTAGGACTTATACACTCTTCAGCACAAGCCACAGTTTCCAGGTACTAGTCTGCCAAGGCAAATCATAAGTTATGCTTAAGGAAAAACCCATTACTGAGCTTCAATCACTTATTGCATAATGAATGTATATTTCAGGTACAGTGAAACATTTATAAGGTTACTGAAAGTGTAGCAATTAATAAAGCACAGGTGAACTCAAACAACAGTGTATTTGGTATTTAAAAGTTCACTGGTGATATATTGCACAGGATGTTAAAAACACTTTAAATATACTACTCTTCCCTCCAGCAAAGCCCAGACTTCTATTACTTCATTACTGGAAGTAACCAAATGCATTAATAAAACATTAGATTAATTATAAAAAAGCTTTCTTTTTTGATTAAGATAACAGCAGAAATTTATCTGGCAACACATATATGTCAGATTACATGTTTCAGGTGGTCTTTTTTGGTTGCAGTTATAACTATATTTTTTTTTCTCCAAGCTCTGAAATATCTCGTCATATTTCATACCCATGCATTGAATGGAAGTAGCCAGATCTGCTTAGGTATGATTAGGAAATTCTGAAATAAGAACAAAAATGTTCCCATCTGCAATTTCTTTTTCTTTTCATTCACTTTGACTATATTTGCTCATTTCTAACTGACTAGATTAGTGAAATATGAGCTAGAAAACAAAGAAGCACTAGGAAAATCTGTGTCACATAAATCACGGCGAACTTCACAGCTGTGTAAGACCAGCAGGTGTCAAAAGCCCTGGTGACAACTGCTAATGGGCCTTAGATAAGGAGAGAGTCACAGAGGCTGGCCCAGGGCCACATTGTCTTAGAAATCTTAGAAGAGAAACTGCAGTCCATTCATTGTCCTCATCAAGCTTAGGAAATTAAAGTCTGATCATGTGTCAGTGGGCAGTGCTGTTTTGCTCATGCAAACATACCACTGACTCCCTGTGACAGCAGCATTGCACTCTCCAGAATAAGTGAAGTTATTTCTCCACGTGGCAGGAGATCTGCCTGCATTTAAAAAGAAACAGATTTTTTTAAAAAGAAGCACTTTTTATAGATTGGTTGGAAGCAGATTTACTGACAAATATCAGAGAAGTCTGTAAGCACTAGAGACAAAGAGGGGTTTTTCTCCTTTTTGCACAAAATAAATATAGTATGATTATTGATGTATATGAAACCACCTGCAAATATCTTGTAACTTTGTGAATGTTACAGGTGATGTGAATCATTCTATTGTGTAGAGAGCTCTAGGAGAACCATTGCAAGACAAGTCATTATGGTCAAACATGCTCTGTGTATCAGCGGAGGAAAGTAACTCTAAGAACTTGTTCTTGGTACCAGAAGGAGTTGAATACGTGTTCTATACAATACAGAGGAAAACATCACAGTATAGGTTTTATAATTACTCTATGAACTGAGAGAACTTTTAGTAGAATGACGTCCAATGCCCATTTTAGTGTTTTTCACTAGTGCGCACCAAATGGCGGGAGAGAGAAAAAGAGGATGAAGTCTAATTACAGCTAAGGCAAGAAGATACATGTAAAAGCTCAAAAGAAGTGTGCAACTGACGTGAGAGACAAAAATATAGGAGAAGATGGACAAAACTGCTCTTCACACAGGATTTTGGTTTTGAACATAGTTACTGGAAGTCTAGTCAGCACAACCATTAAGCAAAAATGTGTGGTGACTGCAGAAGAAGACAAGTGTGATAATTATGAATGTGCTTGTTTGTGGCAGAGCAAAGAGGAGCAAAGTATTGACACTACGGCAAGAAACACTGCTGCACATCCCTGCTCAGGATCAGGTCTTCTTTCATATAAGCAAAGGCAAGCTTCTGGGAAATTTAACTTGAACTGTACCTTCTATAAGGAAAGAACAGAAGCAAACACTTATTTCGCACTGTGGTGTTTGCCTCATAAACAATTTTTGGTTTGCCAATAATAACAAGCGTAAAGTAGAGACAATATTGTAAAGCAGGAAGAAGTGAATGCTGACATGTTTACAGCATGCCAGACTATTTGAAGGGCTTGGGTGGGTTCCAGGAAAACAAACCATAAAAATGAACTCAAATGTTATACTGGTAGGAAAGTACTGGGGAAGGTAATGGTGGCATTACAAAGCGAAGTAAAAAGACACCTAAGCTGTACTGGAGAGCAGCAAGTTAGAAAGAGAACATACTGCAAAGACTCAATAGTAGCTTCTGGTAGATCAGAAAGGACAGAGATAAGAGTATAGTTGGGTCCTTGTAATCTAACTATGACTACAAGGCAAGAACAGTTTTGACTGTATATTATTGGAGAAATAAAAAGCTATGGAGAATGGAAAATTTATTTACACATTTCTGCTTCTAAAAGTGGTTTCATTAATTATACTGGCCAAAAAAGCAAAATCAGATAGTAGTCTGTAACTGCAAATTTTTGACAACTTTTTTAGAAAAGTCCAGTTTGCTGCACAGCATGTGATATACAGGAACAGTTATATACGCTAGTGCGCCACCGTGAAACTTTGGAGAATATTACATTAGTCCTTAAACAAAGAAAATGAATATGGTAGGAAATTTTTTTAAAAGCTTCAACATTTTAGTGACATTTTGACATAGCAAAATTGTCAATCAGATATTATGTATGAAAAATATCTTAAAGTAATATTGGCAGCAAGTAATATATTTTTGCACAGATCTTTTTAAATAGTTAACACTTCAGAGAAATTTTACTATCAAAATGCTGCACTGCAGTCATCCCTGACATCATTCCAGCCTTTTCTGAAGACGAGTATAATAATTTATCAAAATGACAGTGCATGAGAAAGTACAGGAAATACTTTCTTGCTTTTAAATAGTTGAACACAAAGAGGTTTTTAATTTGTTGCCTCTAATGGTGGGTTCTGATTTCATAGGATCAGTATGTTGAGCCAAACTTTCTGATAACATAAACTACGCCCTTACTAGTATTTTACAAATAGACTGTTAATTTCTTAGTGCTTGTGATGTATACGCAACAGAAGTAGCCCAACAAAAATAATAAATGAAAACTGCATACAAGCCACAGCACTGTTCAAAAGTACCAGATGTCTTTCTCAGAGTACCTTCATATTATGGAGAAGGCCTAAGCATGGAAGTCAAGTTATAGGGAAAGTACTGGTGAACAGCTGGGACTCATCATTGTATATTCCATGCTACCATGACTGATATGTGATCTTCTGTCCGCCTTGATGTGTACCGCTGTGACAGAGAGCAGAAACTGGCCCTGTGACGCTTCAGTCACAGCAAATACTGAAACATTGCAAAGGCTGAGACACACCACATCTCAAAATATTGTGTCTTGACAATATTTTAAAATAGTTGTTTTAGTAGAGCTTCATTGGAGAAAGAAGTAAATGAACTTCTCCAGTGGGTTTATCTTCCGATTCACTTTCTTAGTGTTCAGCAAGGACACACCTGTATTTTTCATATATGGCATTAAACCACTTTTGTACATTGAATGAAAAGGAGAAAGGGTTAGCAGCTGGCTCAAGAAAGAAATGAATAAGTACATGTACCCTGATACACTATTCACTGCTTTTCTCTAAAACCTCTCCACGCTTTTTCTCTCCTTTACACTAAGAATGTCCTGGATTTCATTTTGAAGCTCCGTCAACCTACTCAAATGAAGCATATCATTTCAGTGCTATCTGTGCCGTGCTACCAGGAATTAGTAGGATGTGAATTAAAATCTTCTAACATTGTACTTTTTATCAGCCCACATCAAAGACTGTAGCATAAATAACCACTTTGGTTGCTTCATTCATTTGCTTAATTAATCCATTAAGGGTTTGGACTTTAATGTTAAACAAAACCATAACTGAATTTCTACTCTCCACTGCAGAGATGACCCCCAGATCATGGGTTTGCCCCAGTGTATACAGAATTTTCAGTAAGTCTTCATTACCTTCCTTTGCTATCAAATTCAGTCTACTGTCATGTCATAACGATAATGCCTGTCTGCCAGATTCACAATGCCGTCTTCCAGGACGGTCCAGCTTTCTAACAGCATTTCACTCTATAATTCTGAGTTTTAACCTACCATAAGGCAGCAGTTTGGCAACAACTTTATGGGACTGGTGTGCAAGAATGCAGAAGCTTCAGCAAGGGTGAAGGACAAGGTGCCTAAAATAATGAATTAATGATCTCACTAATGTATTTATTAGTTCATGTGTAGAGCAGAAGTGAGAATTGATTTATCTGTCATTATCACTTTCTCAATCAATCTGGTTCTATTGCAAAACAAAAAGTCATATTTGTTAAAGGAAACTGGTGCTGTAAAACAGGAATGATGCACACATCTCACTTTCTTTCTACTATTTTGTGTTACAAGCCATGGGACTTGATTACAAACATGGGACTCAAGAACTTGACAATCCCACAAGGAAAACAGCAGAAAAGCAAGGGTAAAGTTTCAAGATCATGTGTATTACATAGGAGACTAATCACCTTCTAAACAATGGAGGAACTTCTGAAAAAAATCATTCTATCCTCATTTTTGTATGCCAGCACAGCCAGGATTGCCTTATGCAAACTTGTGCTCCGCCTCTTTTCTTTTCCTGTATCTGGGAGTTAAATACATTGGTCAAAGCTTCTGGAACGACACATAATACTGTCTCTGATATCTGATACTTTTCCTCCGATTTTCAGCTGACAACTATTCATGAAATAACTGCTTACATTCTCTTTCTCTGGGGAATAAAGCTAGTAAGAACTAAAAAACACTCTTAAAATTATTCTTAAGTAATTAGTTAAAAATTATCTGTTGTCCTTTTAAAATATTTCTTAGCCTCAGAAGGTTAACAGCGTCATATTGAACTGAGACATAGAGTGATTGTATCAATATTAATAAGTTAAATTGAAGTGCCACTGGCTCCAACATAGTTTTGACACCAAGCAATCTGACTAATAAACTAAAATTTAATTTTAAAAATTATTTACCTCCTGGAAACCTTAAAATGGATTTTACTAATGGAAAACTAACATAGATTTTCCCTAATAGGTGAAGCAAATGAGACTGTGGAAGCATGGACTTGTTCACAAGGGCAAAACAATACATCCAGTAAGCTGGTCTACCAATTAGAAGTAATTTTGAACCTTGTTCATAAGTGTTTATACATAACAGTTTTCTACAGCCACCTAAGCAAAACAAAACATGAATTTTGCATATACAGCAAGTTGGTCATTAAGCAGTTGTATTCACTAAAATTGTTCTCTAACGACCAATGATATTGTCTAAATCCATAAAAGAAAACAGCTCTGTAGATTTTTTGTTGCTGGATAAGTGACTAATCATTTAGTGAACTCTGCAGAAAAACCCAGTATAGATCTTCAGCCTCAATTTTCCTGTGAACAATAGTAATTAAGCCATATGTAGAAATATCCATCTGCACAGAGGTAGTTTTAAAATTATGGCTTCACTTACTTTGCTAATGTTTTAAGTGGGGTTTATAAGACAAATGGAATTTCAGAGAACTGAACCAAACAACCAATCAGACATCCTTTAAAGGACAAAAGGCCAAGATCTATTGACTTTGAAGTATTAGCAGGTCATAGAGTTGGCTTCTCTATAAGAAGGTGTCGTGGTTTAAGCCCAGCTGTAACTCAGAACCACACAGCCGCTCTCTCACATTTCCCTTCCTTCCCCCCACTCCCAGAGGGATGGGGAGGAGCATCGAAAGAATGTAACTCCCATGGGTTGAGATAAGGACAGTCCAGTAACTAAGGTATAACACAAACCACAGCTGCTGCCACCAATAATAATAATGATAAGGGAAATAACAAGGCAAGAGAATACAACTGCTCACCACCCGTCGACCAATACCCAGCTGAACCCAAGCATCGATCTAGCCCTTCAGGGTAAATCCACCCAGTTTATGTACTGGGCATGATATGCAGTGGTATGGAATACTTCTCTGGCTAGTTTGGGTCAGGTGTCCTGTCTCTGCTTCCTCCTGGCTTCCCCTCCTCCCTGGCAGAGCATGAGACTC
>WYDI02015193.1:0-91080 GCA_009867235.2 Psittacus erithacus
AGTGTGAGGTGTCCCTGCCCATGGCAGGGGGGTTGGAACTTGATGATCTTAATGTCCTTTCCAACCCTAACTATTCTATGCTTCTGTGATTCTATGACTAAGCGATTCTTCCCTCTGCTCAGCCCTGGCAAGGCTGCATCTGGATGCTGGGTCAACTGCTGGGCTCCCCAGTGCAAGAGAGACAGGGACTTATTAGAGTGAGTCCAGTAGAAGACAATGAAGAGGATTAAGGGCTTGGAGCACCTTTCATAAAGAGAAGAAGCTGAGAGAGATGGAACTGTTCAGCCTAGAGAAGAGAAGGCTTGGGGAGATCTTAGCCATACGGATAAATACCAGATGGGAGCGAATGAAGACAAAGCCGGACCCTTCTCATTGTACCAAGCAACAGAATTCCAGAATTCCATCTGAACACAAGAAAACACCTCCTTTTTTATATTTTTTCCATTGTGAAGGTGATCAAACATTGGATTAGGCTGCCCAGAGAGGTTGTGGAGTCTCCATTCTTGGAGATGCTCATAACTTGACATGGCCCTGGCCAGCCTGCTGTAACTGAGTCTCCTTGAACAAGGTGGGGTTGGAACTAGATGTTCTGCCTTTCAATGATTCTGTGATCCTGTGTAAGGCTCATGGGCTCAGAGCATTGCCCAGCAGTAGACCAGGAAACTCTTCCTTCTCCTTGCAGCCATGTGTGCTCATTCTCCGTCCCCATCCAGTGAGGTAAATTGAGCTCCTACGATGTGAGCATATATGCACATCAAAGGAGATAACATCACTTCTCTGGTTGATTGCCCTTTCACTGCAGCTGTGAGGTTGCGGGTGTAGGAAGTAGTGGCTGGGGTTCCAGTTTCTCTGCAGACTGCGCTCAGTCTCCCTGCTGCTCACAGGCTATAATGTGTGGCTGAACTCCCTCCCTAAATGGATCTTGATTACCTACACTTGTCAGAGACTAAGAAGAGGGAGCATAGGTCCTGGCTATGTCTTCAGGCTCATAGAGCTACATCTGTTCCTCAGCATGAGCCAGAAAAGGGCTCAGCAGCCAGATTAGATGTTAAAGTATAAACACAGGATAGATTAATCTCGTCTCACAAATCTGAAGGGATCTAATTTGACTACAGAATGAAAACTAATTTTATGAAACACTAAACTCGTCATTCTTCCCGTTACCTTCTAGAACCCTTACACTGAGACATGAACAGAAAAATACATGACCAAGAAATACTTGTGTTTTTTCATATCCTTATGTTCCCTTTCCCAGTTTGCTCCCTTGCCTGCATGTTTGGAGGAGCATAACCAACCCTAAACATGAACAGTTACACTTCAATGGCCATGGCATAAATCTGGCTTCTTATGTCTCCTTTTCAGTTATCTCATTATGTGTAATAAGCTTCAGATGGATAAACCCAGCAGCTCACTAAAGTGCTGACAGCACTGAGATCTGAAATATATGAAGGAAATGAAAATGACTCATCAGACATGCCAACTGATAACAAAGCAGAGCTGGACGACTCTGACAGTCTCTGCCTAAAAACAGAGCTGTAAAAAGCCACATTTGTGGGGGTGGAATCAGAGAAATAGCATCACAAAGCAACTAGGAAAAAAATATTTCACTGCATATTTGTGTTGCAAAATAACTGTGACAGTGTTTTAACTAATGGAGAGAAGAAAGGGTGAAATGTAAGCATAGGCAGTATATTGAAATGGTGTATCACAATTATATTTTTAATTAAAATATTTTTCCTCTATTTTTAATTTGGAAGAATACAGTCCTGAGTCCTTCTCTGATCCCTCAGCACATGACTTCATAAATCACTTCATTATTGCAAGTGTTGACAGACTGATCTTGGCAAAGATGTTAGGCATAGGGACTAGACTGAGTCATGCAAATGGATGTCACATAGTCAAAACCTTTGAATGTGACTGGAGTTGTTGGATGCTGGGGAAGCGAGGGCATTAAAAAGTGTACAACTTTTTGTAAAATATATTAGTTTGGGAGATAAAACCGCTAGTCCCCTTTAAAAACATCGCTATAATAAAACAATACAACACCTACTTAGTTTTTTATTATTTTAAATTTAAAATACTCCCAAATGGACATGTCCTTTCCCAAGTCTTGCGAAAAATGGCATAGCAGCTAACACTGTGTTCGTTAGTATATTAAAAGAGTCAGAGAAATAACTTAAGTATATTCTAAAAAACAGATGATATTTGAAAAAGATGCAGATTGATAATTACAGTGTAATTCTTCTCCACAGCCACCAAAATCATCCCTTATTTTGGTTTCTCTTCAGGTCCCACAAATTTTGCTGTTGGTGATCCATTACTTTGTTCAACCGTGCCGTTAGATACTCAGCCCAGTTCACTTCAAGATTGCCAGCCTGCACTGATTCTGTTCTTCCCTTGGATTAGTGGAATAATTTCCAGCTGTATCTTCAATATCATTCCAAGTAATCATATTCATAGACATTTCATGGAATCTATACTAGCCAAGCAAAGGGTGATCCATATCTTGTTCATATTCTTGTTCAGCCTGGAGAAGAGAAGGCTTTGGGCAGACCTTAAAAGCAGCCTTCCAGTACCTAAAAGGGGCCTACAAGAAATCTGGAGAGGGACATTTTAGAAGGCCATGTAGGGATAGGACAAGGGCTAATGGCTTTAAGCATAAATAAGGGAGATTTAGATTCGATATTAAAAATAATTTCTTCACTGTGAGGATGGGAAGACACCGGAACAAGTTGCCAAGAGCACCTGTGAATGCCCCATCCCTGGCAGTGTTCAAAGCCAGGTTGGATGGGGCTTGGAGCAACCTGGTCTAGTGGAAGATGTCTCTGCCTGTGGCAGGGGGTTGGAACTGGATGATCTGGAAGGTCCCTTCCAATCCAAACCATTCTGTGATTCTGTGATCTTGTTGGTGTGAATACTTCTAGAATGTGGTGGCTGTAAATCATCATTGCTCTTTTGAAATGACTGAAGCTTGGCCAATTGGAGGCAAATTCATGGGGCCAATTCACATTCAGCAAATTTCTCCTCCAAATACCAGTTTTTCTTTGGATGGAAGACAAGAAGGGAACATCAGAAAACCATTTGTACATTAAAATTACGTGTATTGTGATGCTACTCTTTTTCCAGACGGACAGTTTATACAAACTCTTTTAAGGAAGCTTTACCTTGTAACTTTTGGCTTGAACTCTTGAACAACATGAGCTCTTCCTTGTAATTATGCAAGGAAATCTGTGGTGTTTTTCAGAGAAAGCTGAGGAAAGCTCAATGATAATAAGCATGATTCACTCTAAGAAGTGGTCAAACAGTGTAAAAATAGCATTGCAACTCAGGAAAATAAATTGATACTAATAAAATCAGCCCAGTTACCCTTAATAACACACACTTTGCATAACCTTAAAATATTCGCTTCATTTCTGATGCAAAAAGGTGATGAAAAATTAAAGTATTAAGTTATTTGAAGGCTGCAGAGAGTTACAGAATCTATTTAAAGGTCAACGGGATCCTCAGGACTTTTTACTGAGTCCCAGTACTCTTCGCAGCCACAGGATGGTGCTCATGGACTTTGCAAACGACATTGTAAACGCGGAAAACAAAACCCGAAAAAAAAAAAGAAAAAGCAAAAGCTAGAGGGAGGGCGCCAGACTCTCTCTCTTTGGCAGGCTGCTGCTTGTCCTGCCCTGAAATGCATGAGCCTGCAAGCAGTCATGGATTATGATGATTTATTTCCCTGTATTTATCGAGTCCTCAAGGGCATTGTAAATAGGCCTATCATCTGCTTCCTTGTCTTCTGGGTATTATTGTTTAGCTAAATACATAAATTAGGGACTGAAAAAGTACCGAATGTGTCACATTAAGCATCAATGAGCTGAGCATCTTATTGCTTCAGCTTATTGAATTGTGATCTTGCAAGATACTCTCTTCTTGACTGGTACAAGCGTTGGTCCTTGCGCACAGCTGGCAGCAGAATAACAACAGCGTTTCCCAGATTCCTAGATCTGGGAGGTGCTTTTTAGATCTAGGAACCTTTGCCATAGGAAAAAAACCCCACGGATTTTTCTTTAAAGCTTGAACACTTCTGCAGTTTCAAAAGTGTGCTGCACCCTGTGAATTTGGACAGGACTGCAGTAGGACCTGGGAGTCTACTCAGCAGTAGAAGGTCCTGTGCTAGGGAGTTAGTCACAGCCACCTCCCTCAGACATACTGCCTTCCTCTTCCCTAGAAGGGGCTCCAATACACATGAAGAAAAGAATGCACATATCTGTTTCACCTCTGCTTGTTTTTTCTCAGCTGCAGTCATTCAATGATTTCACTTGTAACTTTATACAGATGACAAGGAACACTACAATGAATATTTTTATTCACCTCTTAAATTCTCAGGACTTACAAACTTTGTGAATAGTAGCCTTAATTGTAAATTCAGTAGGCTATACCATAGGGTGACTCATTTCTATATGAACATAGATTCTGCACTCCCACATCCCCACTGCAGTGTCTATGCATATGGCAAAAAATGTGCATATGTACTGCAATGCTTTTAATCAAGGTTTATACCAAGCCAGACAAGTGCTGGAACACTTTAATATAAATATTTCTCCCATGAATCATTAATCCACACATCGCAATACCTGGCACTGGGGGATACTTGCATTCCAACCCGCGCGGTGGAGCAGGCACCTTCTAAATCATTTAAAACAAAGTGAACCTGGAACTCCAGGGAGAGGAAAATGAGTTAAAAGGTAGCAAAATCCGAGGCAAGAGGACGCAGAAGAGCGCAGCACCTGCACGGTACCACCCCATCCCGCGGAGGTCGGGCTCGGGGGCGGAGGGTTGGATCTCAGGCACCGCTCACGCTGCTTTTTCTTCCCCCCTTCTTTCCACCTTCTGCTCTATAATTGCCCGCCTCCTTTCGCTCCTCTTTCTCCTTATCGGATGCTGCGCAGCGAGGGGAAGAGCTGCCGGAGGGGAGGGAAGCAGCTCTCCCGCAGCCGGCTCCGCACCCACAGCCCCGCGTGAAAGCCCCGCGGAGCCCGCGCAGGTGGGTGTGAGCTCCGCTTCGCCCCGCCGGGGCTGGAGCGGGATCAGCGGCACCATCGGGATAGGGACGGGGATCGAGATAGAGACGGGGATCGGGAGCGCTACCTACCCACCTGCCGGCAAACGCCGCGGCAGCCGGAGCGGAGCCCCGGAGGGAAAGCGGGGTGCGGGAGGGTGGATGGAGGGGGGTCAAAGTGTAGATGAGGCGGGCAGCGGGATCCTTTTATAAACGCCTGCAAAGCTTTACCTTTAACAATAATGACAATTAAAAGGTAACCAGTCGCACCTTAGACCGGAGGATCTGCCTGCTGCCCGTGTCCCCCCTCCAGCACCCTCCCTCTGCGGCATGTCGCTGAGCGCCGGCTCCTCACGCTTGTTGGGTGCCGGTTTTGTGGGGAATATCCGGGCAGGCGAGACCCCCCCACCGCGACGGTCCCACGGAGCGCGTCGCTCTCCTCGGCTCGGGGGAGGCAGCGACCTCCCCGCTGTCCCTTTCCTAACTGTGGGGGGGAACCACTCTTTTTCAAGCAGGGGACTGGGGGCGCTGGTGGCGGGGAACGCCTCGAAGAGCAGTCGGGGTCCGGGAATCGGGAACAGCGCCGCTCTTGTGGGCTGCGGTTCCCCGGGCCAGGCTGGAACCGCGCTGCGGGGCTGTGGAAGGGGCGAATGAAACGCACCCGGCGGCGCCGCGTCCCCGCCTCTTCCCCCTCCATCGCCTTCTTCCCCTTCCCGTGACGGGGCGGCCGTGGCGGCGGTGCGGGGCAGGTCTCGCTCTGCCTTTCTGGAGCCTCGGGGCGGGCGCCCGGGCTTCGCCGAAGCGCCGCAGCCGCGCTGGGCGGTGCGGAGCACGGAGAGGTGCGCCGCGTGTCTCCCGGGCTGGGAGGCCCCCGAGGCCTCCGGAGAAAGTGCCCTGTTGCGTTGCAGGCGTCCTGGAGCCCACCCGCGAGAAGCGCGCACGGAGCGGGGCTCCCCTCGTGGGCAGTGCTCTTGGCTTGGGACGTTTGGGCTCTGCTGCCAGGGCTGTTCTGTGAGAGAACTGTTTTACCAAGGGGTTAGTAAAAGGTGAAATACACCAAAAGCTGGAGGATATAGGGTATTTCTTTTCATTCCAGATGATGTCAGCAGCAAGGTGGCTGCAGGTTGGTGGTTGCCTTGCCTAGGTCAGTGAACCCTTGAAGCATGGGTCATTGCAGAGGTGAACTTGTGCCTAGTTTATCCCAGTTGTGTGTATCCCAATAAATCTTACTTCTCTGTGCAATGGCTTTTCTTTAAAACCAGCAATAGGAAGTGTTTCTATGCCGGGTTACGTGTCTTTTAGATTTTATAGCTCTTACATGGGAGTAGGGCTTATTTCAAAGTGGGAGGTTTTATTTTTAAAAATAGTGCTTATTTTAAAGTGGGAGGTCAGCCACTACTGTGAGTGAACATTTTATATCTTGGTTATTACTTGGAAAGTGACCACGTTGAAGAACAAATTATATGATGTTCTTTAAAAAGACTGCATTTGCTTGCTCTAGGTTGTATTTCTATGTGAGTGGAGAAGCATCAATATCCAATGTGAGATGCAAAAGGGGTGGATTTCCGATGGTTTAAGACTTAACTCATTTCGTTTTTCCTATTGCCTGTCACTAGCCATCTGGCTGCTGACTGTGCTGACTTGTTTGAATACAGTCCTTGGGTGTTCATGTAGCAATATTGGGTTTATGCTATGCAAACCCAATACATGTAGGAAGCTTGGGCACTTTGCTGGGGTTTCCACACCTGGACTATATGTCCTAAGAACTGAGCATAACAACACCTGTTTCTGGTGCACATCTTTGTTACTGGATCTAGTTATTTGCCTCTGACTTGAGAGATTTATACTGTAAGAGATGGATTCAAAAAATATATTTATGTAGTGTGAAATCCATTGGTAATTTGGCTAAAAATTAACTAACCTCCCATGGGGATGGTATTCACAATGATTAAGCCTCCTATGTATTCCTAGGTGGTACATCAAGCATTCATGACTGGGATTTGCAACAGCAGACCTACCGAATCCTTGGAATAGCTATCACGATTTGTAAATACTTAAAGAGAGGAGATGTAGGTCTTCTCCTCTTATTTGTTTAATAATGGTTGAGGCACTTCAGTCTCCCTTTTATATTAGACAGTGGTTAAAACACTAACTTTGTGCCTTCCTCAGAAGACAATGAGAACATGGAAGGCAAATTCAATGATGATATGTTGGGAGTATTAAAGAAAATAATGCGGGAGGTAAATGGGAGGGATCTGCAACACAGAAATACATAACCCAAAACTTACCAAAGTAAACTTTCAAATGCTGAGTTCTTGTTGATGGAAAGAAATCTAGTTATCTAAATTTACTTCTATGAAATACTAACAGGAGAGGGCAGCAAAAATTTTTCTTCCTGGTCCAGAAAATCAGCTAAAACTAGTGCAGTAGTAAAGTTCAGAGATAGATAAATGTTTATAAGTGCAATGTTATGAACACACTGGCATATCTTGAGAGGTGCTTCTATAAATGTTAAATAACTGTTCTGGAAAGTGTTAAAGGCCAAGTTCAGATAATGAAATTTGTACTGTTCTTAATCTAGCTTCTGTGGACAGACAAGTTACCCCTCTGGAACTTGTTCTTTGGCACCAGAATTGCTTCCTGTAATCCAGCTAGTTCACCTAGGACTGCCCTGACTGTTCATATAGTGCTCCACTCTGAAGTGTTGGTGTTCCTAACTGATTAAATTAGAGTAAATATTTTTACATTGGTATTGCCTACAAATAGAATTCATGCTTACTCAGTTGATATCCTGCATGCCTTCTGAGCTGTGTGTGCAGCTGTAAGAGCCAGGTAGTATAACAGAAAGCATGGAATAAGTTGAAAAGGATAGAAAACAGAAAGCCAGTGTGGTGAAGAGAGCAGTGAAGAGAGGACTCACGTTTCCTCAGAACAAAGTTTTACCTTTTTTGATGACTTGTATGCAAAATTGCTCAGTTAAACTGATCAATGATTATTTCACTGGGTTTTTGAGTACACCTATTTATTATTATATTGTTCTATAATAGGCTTGCACAGTAGTTCTCATCTGATTTTATTTTATTTATCTTTTTTTAATCACAGAGTCCTGAAATACAGAATTTAACATCCCATTCCGGATGCTTTCTGGATATAAAGTAGATGACCGTTTTAGTCCTACTTTGCTATCGAGAGCTTTAGAGTTATTTTCCACAGGTATCTTGAGAAGGTGCTTACAACACTGGATGGTGCAGAGATACCGATTTAGTCTTGTGCATTGCATACTCTACTCCAGTGCTATACTTCCAGTACTCATGTATGCTTAGCAAAGAATACCAGTTTTCTCTTTACATGGGCTGAATTTTCAGAACTGTTAAGTAGCCCGAATGGGGTTTTTTCAGGTAAAATATGCTTAGGTTATAAATCTACTGTCAGGATGAAATCTGCGTTCTATCGATTCTACAGCAAATTCCTGATTTATTTATTTATTTTCTTTTTAATGGAATCCAGATTTTGCCCTTAATTTTCATGAAAGTGGATGCCTCGTCTTTGCAGGTTTATTAAGTCTTTTTTTTTATGTGTTTTCAGACCTGCTGATACTGTGTGTACTCAGGAGAGGAAGATGCTTTGTCGGTATGAGCCACAGAGCTGTTTCCTCTTGGCTTTTTTAGCTGTTACAGCTTTCTTCATCAGTGATGCTCAGGGCCAAGGTAAGTAACAAAAAAGAAACTTTTCATTCTGATGTGCAGAAATAAACTTTCTTATTCCAAACACAAGCATTACTTCCCTTTTAGGAGGATGTGGATCCGCACTTACTACTGATGTGAAGTGGGAGTTTTGGTGCTGATCTTGGGGTGTGGAAGGAGTAGAATTATTTGTTCATGTGTGCTGTTTGAACCTAGGATCTCAGATAGCATTGATCTTTTTGCAAGTTCAGGTGTCTCAAAATATATATATATAACTGTTATTTACATGAAACATTGATCAGAAATTGCTGTGGCTGTTCTCTACATAATCAAGTCTAAAGGACCATCTATGATATTAAATTTATATGCAATATATATATTTTTCCTTGTTGGAACAGTAGCTGTTGTAACACATATCATTCAGTATTGCACAAGACTATTAAATGTCACAGAGTACTTCTTCAGCTTTCTTTTTTTAAATCTCCTTTGTGGGTATTAAAAGATACTGCTGAGATTGTTAGGCTTAAATACTTGTTGAATCACATTGGCAGTGGCTTAACTTTTAGAGAAAATATATCCTATTGCTTTGAGAAGGAGGGAGGAAGAATACCAGTGATATTTCATGATTTCTAAACAAAGATGTTTCTCTCAACTTTATATTTCTGTAATCCCTTTGATATGAGACTGCGTAGGCATAACTGGGACCAGAATTTGATCCTGGGGCTCTTCTAAAGCGTCTTGTATAACGCATTATTCATGAGTACATTCAAAGACTAGTTGTGACCTGCGGCCTTCCAAGTTCTGACAAATGCAAGTAGCAGCGCTGTCCAGCCTGCGTGGCACTCACGTGCTGTGGAAACATACATACCATCTTGGATGTTTGGGACTCTGGGAGAGTTTTCTAGGCCTCTCGCAGAACTTAGGAACACATGTAAGCAGTAATATTTAATGTGGGCGATGTGAGGTGAATGAAGAAATACATGTTCCTGATGTTCAATGCATCAGTTCTGGTCAGAAATGAGGTTCAGAATGTTTGTGACTTAATGAGCCAATAAGGCAAAGCATATGGTTAGTCCTCTCTCTGTGTTTTTCAGTCCTAATACGTATGGTTAAGATTTGCAGAACACTACTGGGGATTGAGATCCATCTCCAGAAAGTTTTGCAAAATTCCTCGGGCTTGGAAAACCAGACTCTTCCACCGACTTTTTTTTATTTGTCTTAACTTTGATTTAATCAGCCATATGTAAGGGAGAAAGCTCTCAACTATTAATACAGTGAAATTAAGGTCAAAGAGAGTTTTTTCCATAGTCACACTAGCAAAGCTGGAGTTGGTGTACTTCATGAATAAAGAACAATACTTCCCTTGTTCTTACACTCTTTCAGCAAGCATAAGCTGCTGAATGCTGTCAGCAGAGTGATACTAAGCTAAGTGAACTATTGCCTTGACCCAAAATGACTGTATGTTATTGAATGAGGTGATAAGAAGTCTCTATTCCATGTTCACAGAAGAAAAATATCTCTTGCTACACTTAAAATAATAAGATGTTTCTCAAATCCATTCTTTCCTCAAGGTTGCCACCCCTTGCAGTAAACTCTTCATCCAGCAGGCTATTTACATTTTAATACAACACTAACAGTATAGTTGTCTGTTTTAAGAAATTGTACACCCTGCCAAGGTGTAGGAAGAGCTGGTATTCGTTCCAGCTTGTTTCCTTCCTTTGACAAAGATGCCCAGGTAAAGGTGTGTAATGTGACTTCTTGGAAAGGAGGATGTGTTTGGGAGACTGAAGTCAACATGCCTGAAGCTACAACTTAATACTTGAGCTGAGGAGTTACCTGCATTGAGCTTCATCTCATTTCATCTCATTTATTACCTGAATGCCTTCATAGTGCCATTCAGTTTTTACTCAACAGCAATTATGCTTTCATCACTGCTCTTTCTTTTTCATTCATAATGTGACTTAAACAATAGCTTTTGTCTACTTATGTTCTTACATAATTCACAAAAATAGTGCTGGGCAAGAAAAAGACTAGAATTTTCTGTGTAGTCGTAGAGTAACTTGATTGAAGAATTTTTGTTCCCTGTATAAAGATGGAAACTTTTCTTTCTGTAGCACTAATTTCCATGTGTTAATAATGTAATTGCAGTGCATATTGACTTGTTCAATTCTTATGACAAAAGTAAACTGGAAGCCACATGATTTAGTTAGCATCCAGTATTAGACTACTGGATGTCTTGGAGAACTGTGCATATGCAATTTATGGTATTTTTTCCTTTCCATTAAGACAATGTGTAGCTCAAAACCCTCTTTCTGTAGCTGTCCACAAGACTCATGTATTTGGGGTACTAATTTATCTGGTGGCATAAACGAAAGCCTTGAACTTGTCTGAAGTTTTCTTTTGGGTGACTGCTCTAATGTTGCTGACGGCCATTCTCTTTTGCATTCCTGTAAAACCACTTAACGAGTTCCAGCTACTGATTTTTATCAGTTAACTGACTCAGCTTGGATTAATTTTTTTTCCTTTCTGCAAGAAGTGAGATTTTGTTCCACAGACAATAAAGGTCCAAAGAAATAAAGATATCCTCTTCAGGTTGGTGAATGTGTAGTAATTCCCATCAGTATTTTGTTGTCTGTTCGAGTGTTAGATTTTTAACTTCCTTAGCTATATGTACTTTTCTGTGCCAGAATGTTAGTCTTTTCACAACTAAGACACAGTTGAGTATCTGTCTGGTGAATAATTTTCTTCCTTATGGTTAATTGCTGTGTGGAAATGTCTGTTCCCCTGCCCTGCCACCTTTGATACAAAAAGTACCCAGTGAAAATTGACTAGTTATGTAAAGACTATCCTGGCACAACTTTTCTAGTCTTTCACGTTGTAACTCTGTAGTAAACAGAAGAACTTTTGGTGATTGTGTCCTTCTTTGCTTGTAAGACCTGTGATTGTTTTTTAGGAGCTCCCAAAGTGTACCTGGTTTGGTGATGGCTAATAGCGATTAGGCCAGAACTATGCTTCTTTGTTACAGGGCGCCTTCATAAACTTAAGTTGAAAGTAAGGCAGAATGGAATGACAGGGGAAGGAAGAAGATGGCAGAGAAAATGAGCTCTGAAATTCTGACATCATTTTATTTGTGATCCTTGGTGTTACTTTGTTGCTCTCTGCTCTGCCTCTTAATCCCCATACAAATTTACCACTTAATCCTGATAAAACGTGCAGCATTTTTACACTTGCATACTGTCATTGTTCAAAAGTGTATTTGCTATTCCTTAGACAGAATAAATAACAACAGGAATTGCGTATTTTGCAAACTCCTAGGTATGATTTGCCAGGCTTGGTTCATTCGGCCCCAATTCATTGTGATTTATGCATAACTGAAAGACAGAATGAATCTTGAGAATGAATTAAAAGCTGCAATCCATAACTACAGCATGCTTGGCTTTCAAAACTTTCTGCCATAGTGTCTGTCATTTTATTACAATTACAGCATGCTGAATGTTCCTGCACAAACCTGCCCAGCAAAACATTTTGCAATAAGAGGGCCAAATTTTCCAAGAACTTAATTTGTATCTGCAGCGATTCCTGCACACGCTCTCACTTACAGCCTCTCTTTCTCTAAACTTCAGTGAAGTGACAGGCGGTCTGAAGATGAGGTCTGACAAGATTGTGCCCGGAAACTGGGGAAATGCCCTGATTGGGTGTAAGCCCAGTGCCGTGAATCAGCACACTTTTGAGTGTGTGGAACTGGTGTGCTACCTGTTCTTTCTATCCCCTTGCCTCTCTTCTTGAGCTTGTTCTCTGAAGCCTTTGAGAATGTGGTGGAGGTGTTACTAAGCTGGTCTTGGTGCTTGTGTACTTTTTTTTCTCCTGTTTTGTGATGTTAAGTCCATCAAGACAGAAAACTGCAGAACCTGACTGGCAAAGCTGTCCCTTATGGATTAAAATGCTGGATGAAAGGGAGTGCATCTCTTGTGTTATACCTCCCAATTTTTGATTCTAAGACCCCAAATGTTTTAATGGCAGATGACATGAAAAAACCACCACCCCAAATCTCAAAAAACTACAGCCTGTCTCTTCCCTTCTTCTTTCTTCCCTCAAGCTGTTGGAAAAAGAAGCATGTAGGAAAAAGCAATCAGTTCAGGACAGGTCTTTGGCTGCTGCTAGTGCCAGAGCTGTGTTGGCTGTAGCAGGTCAAACGGAGAGTTCAGAAACTGTTGGCTGGCACATTCTGCCTGCTGACTCAGATGCTCCATGTGCTGTAATACTTGAAACTCAGAAATATCATGAGAACTGTTGGCTTATTATATCCAGAGGACCAACAAACCATGGGCAAGAGCCTGGTCACTGCGGAGCTCTATTCGGCTCTGGGGAAAAGAAATTGCCACTTTCTCCCTTCAGATAATTTCCCTTATTTAAGGAAGCCTTAAGGGTGGTAGTGGTAGAGGCACCAAGGGTTTGGAAAACAGAGAAATTCAGAGAGCTGTGGAGGTGGTGGGTAAGGTTGATGGGAGAGTTTGTTAATCTTTTCTAGCCCTTTCTGTTGCTCAGCCTCTGGGCAGCTTCTCTGGTTGCCTCTCCCTCTAATGAGTTAGTTCCCTGCGAACCAAACCCCATTCAAATGTGTTCCCCTTACTGACAGGCTTGGATACCACAGACTGCACAACTACCAGCTCTGCTCCAGTTGTTTGCTGTGGAGGGATGTGGCTTCCTCAAGAACAGCTAAAATGTTATGTAGAGTTTTGCGCAGCATCAATGGAGATTGTCGGAGCAGAGGAATGCAAAGCTGTGGAAAACTAGTTTATGGGCATAGACACAAAGTTGCTGCTATTGCGTAACAGCATAGGGTGGATTTTCAACTTGTTCCCTCTGTGTATTGCTTCACTGAAATACCACCTCTTTCTCATTCATTTCATGCTTTTATTCATTTTACCTGCTGCTTTTACTTGAAACCTAGGCACAATATAGATAGAAACTGCTTATCATCCATACTGCCCCTTGTCTAAATCTTGATTTGCCTGTGCATGCCTGCTAGTCTTGATGAGACTGAAGCAGTTCCTGCAGCTGGGCAAGTCTATGCAGCTTAGACTAGGTTTGCAAACTGAGCAGCTGATGTTCCCTCTTCCTTGTGCATGCCTGTATTTCCTCTTGGTTATTGTGTCCTCACAAGGCTTCGAAAATTTGGCCCTGACTGACCTTTAAGTGTGGGGAAGGGCCCACAGTAATGCAAGGTAAAGGAGGCTGGGCAATGCAGTGTAAGCAAAGAAAGCAATTTTAATTCCCATATATTAACAAAGAGCATTTTTATTACCAGCTTTGCCTGCTAAACTAGACCCTTAACATCTAACACTGTTTGTCTTTCTGTCCTCTGCTGTTAGGTTGTTAGTTTATTCTTATAAAGAGATAAATAAAAGATATGTCTAAGGGAAGTAGTGCACCTGGGGATGTCATTTTACGAACTAATAAACTGGTGTATGTGACATTTTGAATAACTTGCATCCTTTATCATTAAAATTTCATGTTGTCTTCCTATATGTGTTTTATCTTTGTTTGTTTAAAATCTGCAGTTGCTTTTTATTTGAATTTAAAATGTTGTTTTCTTTCCCCACTTGCAGTGTCCCCACCAACAAGATTAAGATATAACGTAGTCAGTCCTGACAGTGTACAGATCTCTTGGAAAGCCCCCAAAGGGCAACTCACTGGATATAAGCTTCTTGTCACTCCAAGTTCAGGTAAAACAAAAGTCTGTTTGTTCTCCTGTAAGGTGAAGGGACTGTCTTCCGAAGGCTGAACAGCTTTTCAGAGGCTAGAGTCATTTTGCAGGACTGAGGAAGCCTGAGCAAGTTGTGGATATTGGCTGGTCAACAGAAGAGAGAAATCAGTTTTACCAGAGGGTAAATCACAGGCATAGAATGTGGGAATCAAATGTTTAAGGTAGTGGAAGTGGGTGGCTCTTCACTTCATATGTAGCCCTTAGGAATTGTCACTGATCATGTTTCCTTTCTTTCAGTGGGGTATAAGGAAATCTATGAAATAGTCAAGGGAAAGCTGAAATAGGAATTCTGTTTCAGCCAAAGCTTTGAGTTGGATCTCCCTGAGCCTTCTCCCATAGTGAGCTCCCCAGAGGAAAAAGAAAAGAAAAGATTTTAGGAAAAAATAAAAATAAAAACATCCGAGCAAGCCCAAAACCTTTTAAAAGGTTTTTTTGAATGAAATTTAGAACATAAAGATAGGCAACAAAGTGGCTGTATAAGGCTACTTGTATAGAGGTACTATTTCTGTACACATTTAAATATAGATACACTTTTATCATACAGCTAAAATATATATTTGCTATCAATCTATATGTATGCATATATAAACATAGAAATGTTTAATATTTGTATTTATACGTAAGAATTTCCTTGTCTGAAGGAAAAGGGCTGAGGGTATTCAGAGATTATGTGGGTATGATGGGCTCAGAACTGTCAGGCAGTCACAGAGCAGTGTGTAAGCCTGTGGGTATGATGTTAGCAACTTTGATAGCTTTTTGACAAATGTTTCCTTTTTGCTTAATTAATAGTTTTGCTGGACAAATGATTTTTAATTACATGCCATTACTATTATAGTACATATATTATATTACATAATATATTAATAATAATATATTACATGCCAGTTACTACTATGTGAAGCCCAGATACAAAGGCTGATTGATTGATTGATTGATTGATCTTACAGTGTTTCTATCTAAAAAAATTGGTCTGTGTCTTTGGTCAGGCTGCCTGAATGAATTCTTTTTTTTATGGGATGCCATCTGGCTGGGCTGTATGGATACTTCCAAAAGTGAGAACACATGGGTAACTGTAGAGCTTGAGGTAGTCATAAGTCATTACATTTACCATGCTATAAGAAAAGCAAATAAAAATATGCATTTGCGGGTTTTTTTGTCTTTTCTCTTGCAGGTGGAAAAACCAATCAATTAATTCTTCAAAACACTGCAACCAAAGCAATTATTCAAGGTCTTATTCCAGATCAAACCTATGCTCTTCAGATCATTGCATTCAGTGAAGACAAGGAGAGTAAACCAGCACAAGGCCAGTTCAGAAGTATGTGTCTTTATCATGACATTCAGAATTTATCAGATATTTAATGTAATTTATGAAACTGTAATGAAGTCAGATGCAAAGTGGGACAATGGAAAAACAGTTCCTTATGTGGTGAAAGGCTAATCACAGATTTTAATTGGTACATGTACAGCTGGAGGCCTGAATTGATCTAGTCACTCTTTGATAGGAGATTCTTTCTTCGGGCTATTTTTCTTTCTAGTGTTTGAAATCACTTTATTTCCTCATTATGTTATGAAATTAGCCAGTGTCTTGTGGAAAAGAATCTTACATGAGCAGAAACAAGAAGGAAAGTACTATATCCTGATAGTTGAAACATTTCCTTCCCTTTGTCCAACTTTTAATAAAAACATTCTTAGAGCAGTGTCAACTGACAACTAGTTGTTAGTTCAATGATACTATGAAAGGCTGAATTCTTACTGATCTTCAGATGTCAAATATGTTTACGAATTATATTTTAAGACGTTTTTCATCTGACCTACGCATACTCTCAATGTCAATATCATAGTGATATAATTGTCTTGATCTGCATCTTAAACAGCTCAGCTAAATGAGACTAAAAGAGATTTGGCCAATAAAGACAAAAATGTGACAGTCTGGCAGTACTGTTGAAAGCCTACTGAATTCCCTTGGGATAATACTTCTCACTGTCATTGCTAAACTGCCTTTCTCTTAGAGCCATCACAAGATAAAATATGCTGACTGCTTCATGTGGTAGTTGTCAAAGTTTTTCTAGCTTTTCACCGCTACAACTGTGTTTTTACTACTTTAAGTTTTGTCTGGTTAGAAAACCCACAAACCCTCAAATTATTGTAGCAGTAAAGAGCAGGCCACATAAAGCTACACCAACTTCTCAAATATGAAGTGTGGCTGTTTTTTTAAACTACCTCTATTCTTCAGGAGAAGTAGAGCTCACAACTTGATTTAAGAATAAAGGGTTGTGTTTTATTTAATATCCTCTTTGCTGCAGCTGAAAATGTGCAGTACTTGATGAGGATGCGTTTTCATTCGACAATATGATGCCTTGCATGAATAAAATTAGATACAGCATGTATACAAACCCTTCTTTTTTACTATCTTGTATTCTATTCTTTTTCCCCTTCTCGTGACAAGTGGCCACTAATTCTTGAGATGAAAAATGGTCAAAAATATATAAAGCTTTGAGAATATCCTCTGGTATAGTGCACTGGAAGTATGTTTAATGCTGCTGTGTTGTAACTGATGTACTAAGAATTCTCAAGCCTACAATAAAACTTTATTGCTGAAAAAGTATTCTTCTTTATATAGCTGGGTATACTTTCTTATCCTAGCTCTAGTATATTCTTACTTTAGTACACAGTATGCAATTAACAAAGATCACTGGGGATTTTTTTTCCTTTTAAAGTGCGGCTGTAAAATATGCATTAGAGAAGTTTTTTGTCTGTGTAATTACGTGAGTAAAACTGATGCCTTCTTGTCTGTTCTTCCTATGTGGTTAGAGTTTTGACAGTTGGAAATAGCTTTCCCAAATCCAGAAATCTCTGTCAGGATGTGACCTTGTCTCCTAAGAGCGTTTTCAGACTTTGGTATTGGTTCTCTGGAGAGAACAGCGCTAGCATTAGAGGAGGCCATCAAGTGGCTCCATAGTCTGCTCTGAGTTTTTTCTCAAAGGAATAATGCACTTTGAAGGCCAAGGAATGGCGTCCTTTTTGGCTAATAGTGTTCATATAATTTGAGCTCATTTGTTTTATTTGGAGTCTCGTTTAAATAAGAATTAAACCCAAACTTCCGAGTAAGACCTGGTGTCATCGTGGCATTATCTGTAACCCAGCTAATAACCAAGATGCGACTTGGTAAAAGCTGACTCCTCTGCAAACTTGTGGACCTGAATTTGCTTCTGAATCACTTTCACAACCTAAATGCAGAGGTGATGTACAGGTACACATCCTGCGTTAGTAAGGAGAGAACTTAGAAGTTTAGTTACTTTTTCACCAGTTTCCTTACTTTTATACCTGGAGTGTAAGAGCTGTAGGTTCTGCAGCCACTTGTAAAGTCACACTCAAATGTTTGACAATGATTTGTTGTTTTCTTTAGACCGTAGGATGGTCTTGTGATTATATTTTGGATTGGAATTTAGAGCGCTCTCGGCTGTTTCAGATACTCTGTATACTACTGGGTAAATTAGTGAAATCCATTTGACTTTTGTCCACTTCTGTAAAACAGAATACTTGTATTGTCTACCTGATATCATATGTTTCAAGAGAGATAACCTTCTTCCACCCTCTCACAGTGTTTTTTGAACAATGTAGCATAGAGAAACTGCTCCTGGTTAGCGACAGTTCCTGCTTGGATGAATGTCGGTCATAACCCAGCTTTACATGAACTAAAGATTTTAATTGGAGTAGAATTTTACTTTCTAAGAAAGATATTTCGTTGTTTTTCATTCTTTCAAGCAGTTCCTGGCCACTGTAGATGTCTGGGGCATTGACACCAAGGTGACACCAACGAAATTCTGAAAGGATTATTTTTTTTCCTGCATATGACTTTAGCAATGATTTTGCCAGAATCTGTCAGACTGACTCGGGCGATACTGGCTACTAATGTAGTATTAAGAATTTCGAATCAAGTTGGGTTCTGCTTGACCGTTATGAGAGATCTGGGACATAAGAAGGGAGGTATCCCACCCACTTGTGGGACAGGAAACTGTTGAAGGATGAGCTTTGGAGCAGCTTTGCTCACATGGGAGTATTTGGTGCCCTGATCATAGATTTGGGCATGGGATCTAAGCTGATTCTTTAAAGAGGATAATGTAGCAGCTGGCTTATGTGCTTTTGTGTTGAATGACTTGGAGTGGAACTCTGCAATGCTGGACTGTCCCCAGCTAGCTTTGCCAATTTTCAGGACTGTATTTCCAGTGCTGGATCTTGTCAGCGTGGGCTTAGATGCTGACATCAGTGTACTTGGACTCTCCTGTGTGAGGAGAGTCACTTTTGAGAATTTTAATGATGATAGGATGGGAAAGATTCATAAAAAGAATAAACCCAGAGGGAGGGAGAGAAAACCCAGTAACAGTCACTTGTTACCTGAGCATATCACAAGTTGTTGCTTGCAACTTCTTTATCTCTAAGAACAAAATTACATGCTTCTGACTGCGCTGTTTCTAGTTTGATTGATTATTTTTCCCTGCTTTACTTTTCAGTTAAAGATATAGAAAGAAGAAAAGAAACAAGTAAAACCAAGGTGAAGGATCCAGAAAAAACAAATGCGAGTAAACCAGCTCCAGAAGGTCAGATCATAACACACATGACTTACGCGATAATCTGAAAATAATCAGCTTTTTTAGTTAACTTGGCCATTATATAGATTTTTCTTCTGTCAGTACTTTAAATCTGGTTTCCAGGGTTAAGCTAAACAGAAGGGAAAAATCAAGGATATTGGAGTGTTGTTACAACAGAGGCATTGCTTTTAGTTCTGTGTTGTGCTCTACCATTTTATACAGTAAGCACTAAGTATCACCATGAATAGCGTAAAAGCATGTTGCCTGTATTTCCCTACTTGCTGCAGTTTGAGTAATGAAAGAATCACATGTGCATATATATACATAATAATAATTTCATATCATCTTAGCTGCAAGGCAGACTTGCAGTATTAATTCCTATCTAAGGTTGAATTTGTGGTATTGTATAATTAGACACATAATAACTTGATAACTGTGTCCTAATGTAGGTCATACACATGAAAACATCTGAAATATTTGGGGAGTTAGGGGGAAAGTAGTTCACTTTGTCTTGTTGCAAGAAGCCAATGTTCTGGTGAAATGCCTGTCATGAGAAGCTTGTCTGGTATGGACAGTAAAATCTATTTCAAGCTTAATATATAACTCTATTTCCTGTTATTCCAACATTGAAATAGCATCTTCTTTATGAAGTCACCCCAACACTAATTATTCCCTTCAGTGGTTATTTATGATGTTCAGAACAAGCGCAGACGAGAATAGCTTAATGACCTTAAATAGTCTCTCTGTGAATAAATTGGACAGTTTCAAGGATCCCATTTATCCTGCTCTTTTTAGCTCTGTTCCCTACCAATGCAGGTATCAAAAACCCTCACCCAAAGCTCCTTGAAGCCATGTAAATTTTTCTCACTTCTGTGTGTTTTTCTTCTTAGCAGACATACTTGTGCCATGTTGTATTTATTAATGCTATACAAGTTTATTTCTATACAGCATTTCTCAAGCCAAAGCACCCTTGAATTCATCACACTGGGTGCATTGGGGAAAATGGTAGTAGTTATAACACTTAAAAAGCAAGTTATACCTGCTAGTGCATGATAGGGTAGTGGATAGGTAATCTTTCTTTCATGTCTAGAGGAAGACTGAGTTGGAAGAAATGAGAGCACTAAAGAAGGAAAATGTGATTTGTCTTCTTAATGAAGGACAAAATATGAAGTGATAAAAGTTGAAGGAGGGAAAATTGAGTTGGTAATAGGAAAATGTTGATTAAATGCAGACAGAGAAAAGTGTCTGCCAGACTGTGGGAGAGGATTTATGCTTTTTTACGGAGTAGGGATGAAAATACAGTTGGCAAGAGGAAACTGGATCTGTAGCCTCTCCCTTTTTAGGATTCATGTTTACTTGTGAAGTCTTGAGATCCGTCACTTTCTGCACTCTCTGCACTCTGAACAATTTTTAGCCATCTAAACTTCTTCAGTTGTACTGGGTCAGTTTGTATCAGAGCAAAATGCACTTCCATTGGGACTTGTGAAAAGCTGTTGCCTTACCCTTATACTAGCAGATTTTACTAGAAAACCGGGGTACATATTTGAACAAAAGGCAAAGCTTACCAACTTCTTGATCAGCAAAACTCACCAACAAGAAAACCTGTTACGCTAATTTTTATGAATTCATGATTTTGTTCAATCCTATTCCCAACCCAGCAATATTTTAATGCAAACTAATAGACTTTTTTCCTGCTGTCTAGCTATTACATGTTTCTTCCCTTTGCACAGTATAATGATTATTCAAAGTGATGGAGATTCCAACTGCATGACTTCAGTGGGAGTAGAGTGAGAGTCCAAGCAAAAATATTGTGCAGAAGTAACAGCATTAGCAAAAAAGTGCATAGCTGGGATAGAAGTAAATTAGAACTGATTCCCAGGGAGTAATGGTATCAAAACTTTCCTAGTTTAATATGCAAAGACCATTCTGCCTCAACTTGATACTGGATTAAAGAAAAAAAGTAAAGAAGAGTCTGTGAAAGAAGTGGATTAAAGATACAAGAGCAAAATCTTACGGCGAAACCATGAAGAATAACTTGATGTTCTGCAGATATTTGACAGGAATTTATTTGAGTATGACCAAATGAATTCAGGCCAGCAGTTAATTGCTTTCATAACAATTTGGTATTTGTCTAACTTTGATGAATTTAATAGCAACCCTGATAGATTCTGTGGCTGTGTTACATCCTTAATCAAGTTGGTAAGACCTCAGGATTTAAGAGTACAAAAAAAATTATCAGGCAGTATAATAACTTACCTGAAAACAAGAGCAATGTTTGCCCACAGAAGAAAAAAATTGAAACAATTGGTGTTGACAGTGGTTGTGGCTTCTGCTCTTGTCTTGACTGAAAGAACAGAGAAAGCATATTTTACTGTTTCTGCAAGTATTATAGACAAGTTTTGATGTAAGGAGGTACCTTCTGTGAACATCTGCCCCACTTGTTACAGGAGGATGTTTATATAGGAAGAAACTGCAGTGTCTTTGCAAGCCTCAGAAAGGCAAAGATCATCAGTAATGTTCCTGCGTACGGAGAATTGTCAGATTTCTCATTTAGTAGGCCAGAAAATACAAAATCAGTTTGGGGACAAAACTAATAAAGCACAGCAATATGTGTATTTAAAACGTGTATGAAATAGCATATGGTCTCTGTCAATAATTCAAGGTCCACTTTGTGTATTACGATAAATTACATATCCTACTGACTTTCCTGAGACACACAGTTATAGAGATTTGTTGTTTATAAATACTTAGCTAATATACTTTTGGTAGGTCACATAATAAAATCCAGAAATTTCACTTTCAATTTCAGTGGGACAAAGATTTCACCATAACTCTTTCCATCATAGAAAACAGCTCTTTGCTGAGAAATACAAGATGAGTATCTGTATTAATGATTCCAGATGGTTTCAAAGCTTCTCATTCTTGCTTTCATCTGTGGTTTGGAGAACTGATTCTGCAGTTCTGTCTGCAATTTGATTGCCAACTCTCTGAGGCTCTAGGTTGTGCTGAGAGGTCTAGATGTCTTCTGTTAACCTTCCAAATGTACCTTTTTCTTTTGTCCTTAAATTAGATTGTATTTGGGTTTTGCTCTGTCATTATGGAACTCTGTCAGTGGCTCCTGTGGCTTGCTAGTCATTTTTCCAGTAGCTTCAGTAACCTAGATTTAAATTTTCCATCTATTTTGTCCTGCCCATTCAAGTATCTTGAAAAGATTTACTTCTTTCTTTCCTGCTCTAAGTACTGTGCTCTTATCTCAAACAAACCTGCGGGGTATACCCAGTAATGTCATTGTGCCAGATTAATTCATGTTTAATGTCTAGCACTCATCCATCAAATGTTCACTTTATATTTGATTTCCAGAAACCTTCTCCAGCTCTGCACAACCACTTTCAAGTCTTGAATCTCCTTTCTTATATTTTTCAGAACCTGTCAGTTTTCAGCTTAGTGATTTATCACTGCTGTGCACGCTCATATTAATGTCAGAAGCCTTTTCTCTTTCTGTTGAGATAAAGCTCAGACTCAGCTTCTTTCAGCATGCAGATATTTGAGTACTTGTCCCCTGGCACTTCTCCAACTCCCTCATGTACAAAGCTCCTTTCTGTACAGTGACAGGGGTTAATACATTCTGTCCCTTCTCAGATGTTTTACAGTTTCTCAGATAGCTTCTATGAGTGATTCTCTGATTTAATCCCTTTGGGGAGGGGAGAATCACAGTGTTTTGACTGTATTCCATGACAAATATGCAACTATATCCTTTCTCTGCTGAGTATTTCTGTGTGTCTGAAATGTTTTTAGCCACACATTTGAATAAAACCAACAAAACATTGAGGGTCAGTTTTATTTTCTTGCTTGTGGACTTTATTTGGGGGGTTTTTAGTGAGAGATGTGATGGCTTAGGCTAGGATAGCAGCCAAACTCCCACCTAGCTGCTTGCTCACTCCCCTCCCCAGCAGGACAGGAGAGGAGGGAGAAAGAACAGGAATGAAAAAGCTCATGGGTTGAGGCATAGATGGGGAGACTGCTTGCCAGTTACCATGGTAAGCAAACAGAGTCAACTGGGGGAAAATTTACTTAATTTATTGCCAATTAAGGTAATTTTAACAGAATGCTAATGTGGGTAGTGAAAACAAAAAGTCGAACACTGAAAGAACGGTTTCCCTCCCTGCTTTCACAGGCTGAACTTGACAGCTCCCCTTCTCCCAGGCTCCTCTCCTCCCTCCTCGCTGCAGGTTACGCTCGTCCAAGTCCACTCAGAGAGGAAGCAAGCAGTGCAAAAAGGGATGTTGAGGAGTTATTTCTCTCTGCCATTCTTTTCTTCTTCTCCAGTGTGTGTTCTCCAAAGGCTGCAGGGAATATCTGCTTCCATATGGATCACCTCCTCATCCGAGGGTTCGCTCTGCTGTTTCTCACTCTTCTTCTCTCACACCCCACTTTCTCTACCTGGTATTTTCTGCCCTTTCTGGAATATGTTTTCCCAGAGGTCTCACCAGCTGTGCACAGGCACAGGGCAGCCCCAGGCCTCTTCTGAAAAGACCACCTTTGCAGCTCCCCTTCTGCTAAACCTGGGCGCAGACACCCAATACAAGAGGTGCTCTATTAACGCTTTACTAGAGTGAAGCGTTTACATAGTCTTAAACATGTCGTGTTCAGAAATTCCCTTATGCAAATCTCAAATTAGGATGATGGGTTGCCCAGGGAAGTTGTGAATGCTCCATCCCTGGTGGTGTTCAAGGCCAGGTTGGACAGAGCCTTGGGTGGCATGGTTTAGTGGGAGGTGTCCCTGCCCATGGCAGGGGGGTTGGAGTTAGATGATCTTAAGGTCCTTTCCAACCCTAACTATTCTATGATTACACGATTTGCGACAGCATCGAGCGTGTATGAACCAGATTTCTCTTCTGAGTAAAGTTTTCACCAGATAAGCCTTCTACAGACTGTACACATTAAAATGATGAGCTGTAAGCGCCCATAAAAGATTATATGATTTATGTATAATGCAACATAACAGTTACTTTCTCATCATAAAGTGCATGTAATATAGTCATTCAGTAAGTATGACTTGTTAGGGAGGTCAGAGATCTTTACTGTACAGAGCATGCTGCTTAGTTCAGCTTTCTCAAATTAGAACTGTGTTTCATCCCTGGAGGAAGACCATTAGGGGCAGGTGTGGGTTTTTTTCCAATTGCTGTGAAGATCTAGTGACATGTGGTCTAGTTAAAAGGCCTGGGAGAAAGGATTTAAATCCTTTAGATGCTTCTTCCTGATGGCGTCACCTTTACCACATGCCAGGAATCAAACTGGGACCTGAGATAACCTGAGAAAAGGAGTATTGCCCCTCAGTTCCTGTCCAAATGGAGTATGCAGGTGGAAGCTCTAGGACAAATCAACTGACAATAAAAGCTAGATCTGCATTTATCATTGTGGAAGGCTGAGACAAGCAGGTAGGAGCTTAGGAAAGAAAATCTGTAGCTAATCTGTTGGGTCATGGGTGTAGAAATGACTAATGCAAGAATTAAGCACTGGGTGAGTGAAAAATAATACAGAAATCATAGTGGGCCTCAGTGATAGAAAAGAACCGCAGAAGGTGTTTTTAATGAGCTGCGTAATGCCATACCTTGGCTTCCACAAAGTGTAATAGAAAGGTGTAGATGCCAGGTTATACTGCCTGTATTTATGTAGGTAATATAACATGAACTAATTTTAAAAACATTAAATAGTGACTTCATGTGTCTTGACTGTTATGTCTGCATTTGTATATTAAATAAAATATAAAAGCTTTTGAGGAAGAGGTAAAAAAGACCCATAAGGATAAACAAATGTTTCCTTTGAAAGAATTTAATATTGCTAGTAATATTGCTAGTATAGTAAATATGCCAGTATAGTGATATACTGTAGTATAGTGATATGCTATTATGCATACAGATGTATATATACATACAAGTTATACATCCATATACACTTGCAAGTATATGCAAGTGGAGAGTGGCTGCTCACTCTGATTCCTCTGATATATGTCCCATTCTCATTTCACTACTCAGTGCTGCACAAAGAGATTTTGGTTGTATTGCTTGTATATTTCAAGCTTTTAGTACTTTCAGGGTTTAGTATCATAAAGTCTCCTGGAAAGAGCCCTGAAGCCATCTGTGGTGTGATACTTACCTGCTAAGTTTTAACAGAAATAAGTATGCTTGCAGTTTCTTTCAGGTGGGTGTGCTCAGCCAGTGCTCTGCATCATACAGAAACGTCTCTTTGGTGGTGGATCTTTTGTACCTTTTCTTGTGAACCTTGACTTTTAGCTTCCTGGTCTATGTCTAGAAAATAGGCGGATTCTCAGGTGCCTGTAGAAAGTGTGTAGACATATCCAAAATTATTCTGGATAGTTTTTGATTTATTTTGTCTTCCCAATGTATTTTACATTGTAACTGATATAATTATTTATTCCTACAACCTTTCATAGTAAGTGTTTCTGAGTGACCTTTTCAGAATTTTTTTCTTGCAGTGCTATTTACATTATCAGATAATGCAGAAGGCATATAATACCTCAAAGTAAGATGGCATGCATATCTGAGATTTCTATTATCACAACTTTTGCAAGTGAGGTCACATCACTCTTCTGATAGTGATAGAAATGAAAGGGGCAGTAAACTTGAAAAATACACTGATTTGCTTTCTTCTTCCAATACCGCCATCGTCTTTGAGGCAAATAAGCTTTAACATTCACTCTGCAGCTGTTGAATTGCACTATTTAAGCAGAGTAGGAAAAGATCCAGAGCGATATATCAAAATACTATTCAGCAGAAGAGAATAATTATCTAATTTATTAACTTGTCTGTTTAGTTAGTGTCAGATGCTTCAGTTAGTATTACTAGACAGTGTGAAATGAATGCTATGAGGTATTTGAATAAACCACAGGAATTAATACCTTCTGAACTTCTGCTCTGTTGGCTGTGTTTCATAGCTTTACTCACTTCATCCTGGCTAGGGTAACTGCAAATATTTGCTCTAGTCATGACCTTATTTATTTATTTATTTATTGCTGAACTCTCTCCTATGGAAATCATTAACTATGTCTTCTCAAAGCCCGTAACTGGCCTTACTGACAGCGTTTCCCTGAGCTTTATGGAGGGCACGTTAACTCTTGTAATATGAGCAAGCAGAAGAAGGAGACCGTAACTGTGTTGCGTGGGCATTACTGCCCAGTGCCATTCTTTTCTTCTGAAACAATTCTTATCTTCTTAGCCCTTGCACATTAATCTGCTTCTGCAGCCTGAGGGTAAAAGCAAAGTTTATTGGGAAGTACTCGGCTCTTCCACTGCCAATATGATTTCTTTTCTGTCTTGTGTTAGGGATCACTGAATCCTGCACCCACTAGAAGCATGGAGGTTTGCCCCAGCTCCATGACTCCAGTCTATAAAACTGTGAGCTTTGTACATTATAAATTCCTTGTTAGTCATTGGAGGACTTACAGGAGGACTCCAGTGCAAGGAAGCTCTTGGATCAACTCCCCTTTACTGTCCGGACAGTTTAGCTCATTGTACCGTGGATGACCAACACTTATTCCAGGAGTTCATCATATCAGTTTCTCTGGAGGACATAGATAAGCTTTTGTATCTTTTGACAACAACTTGCAACTTTGGATTTCCTTTTGCAATGACAATATTTTATGGACCTGGCCAGATTCCTTCAGCAGACTCCTGCTTCCTGCCTCCCACAACTGGAAAACCTGATAGGAAGTATCAGCACTGACGTGGACACAATTCTTAAATGCTTTTCCCTTGTCATTGGTTTGGTAGCTGCTTTGGGAAAAAACAAGCAAGCTACATTTAGAGATTGCAGCGTTTACATCTGCTATCTGGCCAAACTAAATAGCCATCAGTTTACTTGCAAATGTGTTGAAATCATCTGAATAAGAGAGAAATATGTTCTTGAGAGAAAGCAAGCTTGAAAGTGAAGACCAAAAGTGGCTATGAAGGCTGGAATTCGGAAAGGGTTTATTTTGAGTAGTGCACTTTGACCCTGACAGAAGAAGTCCCTGATTGAAGTGAGATCACGAAAGAGAGACAAACACAGAGAGAGAGAGTTTGGGAGAATGGAAACGTTGATCTTAACATAAGAAAGGTCTCATGTATTTTGTAACTGCCTTGTCTGTTTCAGGTATCTCTAAAGTTGTGAATCATTTTCTGTATTTACCTTAGCCTGGTTGGAGATTAGCGTGGAGGTTGCTGGATACCTTCTTCAATTTGGGAATGCCAGACAAACTCTTGCTTTGTTCGGAAAATGGAAAGTTTGGCATTAGAAATTATGGCCAATCTCCATTCTTACCCAAGGATTCCACTTATCTTCTGGCTCCTCCTTTTTGTAGGAGGAACTGCTTTTGTTCCATCTGCCAGTATATTAACATCATATGCATGGTCGTGGTTGTGCATTACTTCTCATCCTTTCATTCAGTGTTTCAGGCCAGGCAGAAGCTGGAGATGATTGGATAGATTGGCTTTCTGTTATCCACAGCCTCGACCCCATCCCTCTGTAGGAATTCTCTTTGAATGCATCTGCTTCACTGAAAAGTAGACATAGTGTTGACATAGATATCTAGATCATTTGTAGCTCAAGGGAAAAACTCCACAACACTCCACTTCCCCAAAAAGCACACTTTATAGCTCTTTGCTCTCTCAGAGTAGAAAAAGAAACTCAGCCTATCTTTGACCTAAAGGTAAGTTTCAATCTTGTTGTAAAGCAGTCCAGCTCATAATATCAGAAGTGCTCATGTTCATAACACTTGAGTTATGTCTGTCCTCCTATCACTGCGTAGTAAATATGCATAATGCTTGGTAAATCTGAACCATTACCAGCTGAAAACCTCCTGTCCAGGCTCTTGTTTTTTTTTCCTTTGGTAGCTTTCCACAAGGCACTGAGCTTTTTTTGTGCAATCTGCTCTTATTTGAAGTGGGAGACTGCTATTCACATTCTTGAATGACTGTTTAATAGAAGTTCAGCTGAATGAAGGATCTTTCATTCAATTCAGACTCTCTTTTAATCTCTTCAAGTCATTAGCTCTTGAGCATCCTTCCAATCCACAGTGCGCTGGCATGGCTGGATTCTGCTGGCAGCAAGACATTCTTAGCTTAGGTCAGATTCAGGGTGTGTGTTGACATGTTTTGTTATTGAAATACTTTCATTACTGCCATGCTGAGACACTACTTAACAGTTCTTTATCATCTAGCCTTATGACTTCTTATAATTTGAAGTCTGTAGGCTTGCTCTTGGCTATGTATATTCCAGGCAAATATCTCAGTATATCATGAGTGATGCTTGTCTTTGACGGGATTAGCAGTTTTTAAAAAGTTTTTATGGCAACCGTGAAGGCAGAATCAAAAAACGCTTTGCGGAGTTGGTAGTAGACAAATACATTAATAAACACTGAAGTGGAATACCAAGAAAGCTATGATCATAAAGGATTTGTGTGTTCATCAGCAGATTTATAATGGATTTGCATTCCAGTTGTATTGAATACCCTGATGAACAAGTTGCATTGCTTTGTGGTCTGGACAGCAAAACAAACAGGAGATTAAGGTTAACATTTTGGTATCTCTTCTCAGTGACTGTGTTCCCTGAGGCGGCCTTGTCTTGAATGCAACTAGAAGGTGCTGAATCTTTTGCTTTTCAACTGCTGTACAAGTTCACTTTCAAGGCTGTTCCTTACGCTATGAAAGGGGTAATCTAGTTTCACAGTCTCATTCATCTCATACTAACACTGCTGCACAGCATCAAGCAGGAGCTTATACTGAGGAGAGATTATTTCAGGGTCATTTCCACCCTTACTGCGTAATCTGAGGTCTTCATGTTCTTTGTGGACTTGCTGATGCAGGACTCCAGTTCTGGGCTGTCTCATGGTCAGCGCCCTTTGCCTGGTGCCCTGTGTGCTGACCTGTGTGCCTTGGTGTTATAGCTGAGCTATGCCCCTTCATTAAAAACATGCTAGTTAGTACCTGAGACCTGAAACAGAGCTTACCTGGCTGATTTGTCCATGTTTTCCACTTCAAAAGTGATCTTGCCTGTCTGGTACACCTGTACTGATCCTACTAGTCTGTCTGCATATAATGAGGGAGTCCTGTTCCCTTATCTGACTGCTGGGTTATGTGTGTGTCTCTTTGTCTCATGAAGTGTTTGGCTCATTATTCCCCAGTAAATGGAGCCATAGTACTCTTGTAAGAGTATGCTGTCCTGGAATTCTCAAAGTAGCTTCTCTGAGGAGCCAGATTGGTGCCTGAGTGTATCTAGTTTTCTTGTAGGCAGGAAAGTTAGAAGTAAATGTCGGTCTCAGGAGGGTCTTTGCTTGGTTTTGGTTTGTTTGTGTGGTTAAAAAAGCGTGGTAAAATTTCTGGTCTTTCACACTGATCTTTCTAGTAAGTATGACAAAGGAATGAAAACTTCGAATTGTGGGCATAAAGATGATAGCTACTTCAAAAAGGCTAAATTGGCTGTGGCTTGTGAAATACCACTCATCTCTTTTCTCCCTACACTGTATCTTTCCTCTCCATACGCTCAAGACCTTGCGAACTCAACATCCAAATTTAGCTCAATACCTAGGGGGCAGGGAAGTCAAACAGTGGCAGATGTTTCTCCCTCAGAGCTTGATAATATTTAGTGGGTTTTTCATTCTCCAAGAAGTAGTAATAAGGCATTAGTTGCAAGCAATAATGATGTACATGTTTCAGATTGGTTGAGATACTTTTATGGCTTTGATGGGCAGTCCTGTTTAGCTATACCTTAAAAAAAGAAAATGACACTCAGATGCTCCTTTTTTGTCTCCACAGGATCACAGGTCCTTTGCCAGCCTTGCAACCATTGGTACTTTATTAATCTGGGAATAGAAAAGAGATGGTGGGAGGGAAACCCTAAAACTAATGTAAAAGAATGTGATTATGCAAAAATTATTATTTATTGGAAAAAATGAGCAAGAACAACTGAACAATTATATATTAAATATTGAACATTTTTCCTTTGGAAAAAAAAAATTAAAAAGGTCCTCTATTGAGCTCCATAGGACTATCTTAATACATTTTTATATGGTTGCCTTGCCCTGCTTTTCAGGCATCAGGTAGTTTAACTATACATATGCATATTGAAATACATGGTTTTAGTTTAGCCAGTGGTTAAACTAAAGCTAAAACTAAAGCCGGTTAGCTAAGTTGATACTCAACAAACTGAAAATAAGCCCAGATGTCTATGAAGAGTCTGTACCTTGTGATAGGCCCCTCCTTTGGTTTTGACAGTTCCCATAACAGCTGTATGATTTCTTACAGATTTAGAATTTGCCCTTGTTTCTGCAAGACCTTTTAAAAAACATCTTATGTAATGTAGTCATTAGAGTCTCATTACTTCCTATGCAGAGATTTTCTCTTAAATCAGATTAGTATTTTTCTCACATGTCTGTAAATTAAAGATAGAAATTAGCCTTCCTATGTAGAGTGAAATTGTTAAGAAAATCCCTGTGCTGAAGTCTTTCAGATAAGGTTCTACATTTGATTTTTTGTTTTATTTTTAAAAAATGCAGTTGCATTTAGAAGTAAGACTTGTCATCTTGTTGTAAAGTTTTTGAAACACTATGAAAAGAAGCAGCTATAAATGGCACTGGATGGAAGAAAGTGTTCTTCCATTGAATTAAAGAAAATGTAATGGAAGAAAATAGTAGGATTATTTTGAGATTTGTCATTAGTCCTTCTGTGGTTTAAAATGTAACTATCATCTGCTGTATATGATATTGCGTAACTAATGTGCCTATATGCATTGTTTATCTGTCCAGCTGGATGATACTGTAAGTATATGATCAAAGAAAGAGACTGGAATCTTGGACAGGAATAAATGTTGCAGGCTTGAAGACAGGGGTTTAATCTGCCCGAGAAGAAAAATACACAAGATGGCTATTTAGTCATTTGTTTATGGTGAGGAATAATTAGTGGATAAGAAGAATTTGAAAGGCCATGGACTAGAGGAAAAGAAAATCAAAACAGGTATCTTAAATGCTTAGTTAGGAAAAGGCATGTGTGGTATGCTTATTGCTGCTTAGGCCCCTGATCTATACTTCAATACAGTGCAGTGGCACAGACTTTTGGGATTCTTCTTTCAAATTGCTCATTGAAACTTAACCAACCTCAAAATCAAATCCTCTGAGAAAGACGCCAGGGTGTGCTGGTGGCCAACTGGCAGGAAAACAGCTTTGCAGAAAAGGTCTTGAGGGTCTTGGTGGACAGCAGGTTGACTGGGAGCCAGTAATGTGCCTGTGTAAAGAAGGCTGACAGCTTTCTGGGCTGCATTAGGTAGAAAGTTGTCAGCAGGTCAAGGGAGATGATCCTTCCTCTGCTCAGCCCTGGTGAGGCCACATGTGGAGTTCTGTGTCCAGTTCTGGGCTGGTTTCCCAGTAGAAGACTGACATGGACATGGAGTGAGTCCAGTGAAGTGGCATGAATATGATTAATGAATATGAATGTGATTAAGGACTTGGAGCATCTTTCATAGGAGGAGAGGCTGAGACAGCTGGACTGTTCAGCCTGGAGTGCAGAAGATTCAAGGGATATTTGTAAAAATACACATTGGAAGGAGTAAAGAAGGCAGAGATTCTTCTTAGTGGTGTCCAGTCAAAGGGCAAGAGGCAGTGGACACAAACTGAAATACCTGTAAATTCCATTTAATCAAAGAATTAATTTAATCAAAGAATTTTTTTACTGTGACGTGGTCAAACACTAAAGAAGGTTACTATGTTATGGGGCGTCCATGTTTGGAGATGCTTCAACCTGACTGGACACAGCCAGAGCAATCTGCTGGAATTACCCTTGCTTTAAGCAGGGCAGTTTGACTAGGCAGACTTAACGGTCCCTTCCCACCTCCCTATGATTCTGGGAGTTAGAGATTCTTCAGAATAGGATGTTTACTTGGACATCTCTGCTAATGAGACAACGGATGAACTGCTGAATTCGAGAGGGCACAAAGTGCATCCCAAGCTTTTGCAGATTGACACGACATCCAAAAGTAGTGATGCTTCTGAAGATCACTGCATATCTGTATTTCTATATATAAGCATATACATTGGTTACATTATGATAATATCATTTCAAGAAATGCTAAAGGTATTATGGGGACTTGAATTTGAAAGTCATCTGTACTGTAACTATACTGCACCATCTTTTCTTTTCTGGGCACACAGGCCACAGCGTCTGGATCTACAGAATCACAGAATGGTTTGAGTTGGAATGATTGGGAAGGGACCTTCAGATAATGTAGTTCCAACCCCCCTGCCACAGGCAGGGACACCTTCCACTAGACCAGGTTGCTCAAAGTCCCATCCAGCCTGGCCTTGAACACTTCCAGGGATGGGGCATATATACGTAATGCTGATCTCTAATGTGACAGTGTTGTTGCAGTTTCAAATCAGCTTCAACTAATTTTTAATTAGCTCTATGTTAATGATTTTCATAGATATACAGCTTATTTGGTCTTACTTTACCTGTTGTTAAAGTGACAACTTAGTTGCAAGCTCAGGCACAGACCAGCTCTTTATCATGGTTTAGAGGGATTTATACATACAGCTTAATGTTGAGGATTTCTGAGTACCAGTTTTGTCTGCAGCCCTCTGATTAACTGCTTTCTGGATAGCCAGAGAAAACTGTTTCAGGGATTTCATACTTCACTAAAGCAAAGGGAAAAATAATCCTTTTAAGTTCTGGTGTATTTATTACATAGCAGTGGTGGATGAATATGACCCTATTAGTAAAAAATTATAGTTCTCTGCCTTGAAAAGTAATTTAGACTTTGAGACAGCTGTTTCATGTAAAACATTCCTGCACTCAGATCAGAACTGAGAGCAAAGAGAAGTAGAGCATTATCACTGTAATTTGCAGAAGCATTTCTTGAGTTTCACAGGAGGGTTGTGGACCATCTTCAGTGTAAATCATTATGGCTAAATGGACACAGTGTCTTGCCATGTTGAACTTCAGTTTCAGGAAAGATTTCATCAGTATGCTTTGTTCCATCTTGACGTGTTGCCTGTTGGAAGAGAAATGTAAATAAATGTTTTGAACTATCCATTTAAATGAAGGGGGATCTTTAAATGTATTTTTCTATTGAGGTACACAGGCCAAGAGAGTTTAGTGTTGTTATTTGGGAAACTGCTGTAGACTTCAGGTGCTTCCATGTTATCAACCTGCAGTGGTCTGCCAGAGAGCGCACTTCCATAATTATCTTTTATATTTATCCTGTTTTTCAAGTAAATTGAAAAGTTCAGATGTAGGAAGAAAGTCCTAAAAGTTTTTCTAATCTAGCAATTACTTACTGCAGAAGTACAACTGTCATTGGGTACATATGGAAAACATTCACGGTCAAATGTGACATTATTAAGCACAACAGATTCAGTAAATTTTAATATTCCAGCTCCTCCAAATAACAAATTTGTAGGCCTGCCAGCTGGGCTACACTGTTTTCCTGGAGCAGAACAAGGTGCCTGGGAAAGGGCTGGCTGCTTTATTTTATTTGTTGGGTTTTTTTCTAGGGAGAGGGGACACACTTCGAACCTCATTGGGCTGCCCTTTCAGCCTAATGATGTTCCAGCATTTGAATCTTTCAAATTCAGGCTTGGTTGGATATAGTTCAAAGAAAAGCAGTTATGTTGTATGCATTTGCCTGGTCTGTAGCCTGACATATGGGATGTGTTAAACTGAGGTCTAAGTGCAATGATGATATCACCAGCACAGTGCAATAATATCAATGTCAGAAGCGTGGACTCATGAGTTGCTGAATTTTGGAGCTGAACACTGCCTCACATCGCTGTATTTTTTTAACCCCTTTTTAAGTGACATTTTGCTGATGTAGATTTATATTGCCTTTGTCCTCAGTGGTGCTTCTGCTCAGCTGTGGTACTGTCAATCACTCTGGAGGACTGGCTTTTCTCTGTCATTCATGCTTTATTCACAGGTATTTTTCACTCACTTCTGCCATCAAGCTTCTTGACTTTTGTGCTTTGTTACCCCATGAACAAATTTTCTATTCATACTGTATTACTGCTGACCTCTACTTGAACTTTGTTCCTCTCCTTCCACATATATTATTTGACTTTTCCACTGTGACAGGGAGTAAGAAAGGAAATGACACATTGCAGACCCAGAAAGAATTATGGTCTTAACTTCTAGCAGAAGAAGTGTGTGTTTTGGCTCTTGAAAATGAGAACGGAGTTTCATACCGAGGGGAGGCAAAATATCATATGTGTTTCTGCAAAATGTATCAGAGCTACATGCAAATTGAACTGGTTCTTCTAAGGCATTAAATCCTCCCAAGTGGCGGTGCCCGTATTTACTGCTTCTTCTTTTGCCTTTCAAAGAACTTCTGAAAACTCCCAAGAGTCAAAGAGACGCTACTCTAGTCTAAAAATCATAGGTTTGTATTTGTTTCTAGGAAAGGCTTGCAGGTTTTTTTTGTCAAACTTCTTATTTTTAACACTATTCATTTGGTCGCTGAATGCATATGTGAAAGAACAGCAACAGATTGAAAATGCAGCCTCAAGGAGGTGGTCAGTGGGTACAGAAGCTTGCAGACCCTGCTTTGTTCTTTGTATTCCCTGTACTGCCAGAGCTTCACCCAGTCTCCTCTCTGCACTCCATTCCCTTCAGTGGGATGTCTTAAGGATCACATTTTGAAGGCCTCGCTAACTCTCCCTCTATCCCAGAGAGATCTAGCTGAATTTTTTTTCTCAGTGTTGATATCGTCTTCACAACTCTGACATGGGTCTTGATAGTGCGATAACACTTGCGTATTAGAATTGCAAGCAAATGCATCACCTTTAATGTCTGAGGGCTTGAGGGATCAAAGGCAGGAAACTTCATTTGGTGCAAAATTCTTTCAGTGCTGGTTATTCTTTGAAACCAAAATTCTTGATGATGATACGACTTGGCAGTAATGAAACAATATTTTTGCAAACATCTTGTCCTAATTTTTCCAATTGTCCTATTGATGGTAGCCTTTAGTTGTATGCTGATGTCTTTGAAGGTGAAATTTTGACATACAGAAATGAGCAGATGAAGCCTCTTTCTCCTCATTTAACTTCCTGACAAAGTGACAAGTTCTTTCTTCCAAATAACGCCAGGAGGGTTGTAAATTTGTCATAAAAGTCCATTAATTTTTTACTTTCTTCCCATCAAATTCCTCCTCCCATTGTAGGTGGATGTGCTGAAGACAGTTGCTGGTGTAAAATATGTTGAGTCTTTTTCTGGCCTTAGTATTTTTGCAGTTCTATCATTTTCTCTAATCTAAACATTTCAGGCTCTGTTATTATTTGTTGTGGAATACAGCAATTGAAGTAGAATAATGCTATCACTATAACATTAGGAAACATTATACAAAATTAGATAACTGGTCTCCTCCCTACTGCCATGCTCTCAAAACTGGTAAGTACTGTATAAATCAGAGGAGGGTCTCTCACTACTGTTTTCTTGATGACTGAGTACAAGGGGAATATGCAGAACCTGATCGCAGTATTTGAAACGTCTAGTGGGCTAAAACACTGAGTGCTGGAACCTTTCTTTGTATGGAATTATAAACTACCATAATCCTTTGAGAAAAGTTTTTGAGAAAATTGCCTATTAAAGTTACGTTAGATAGTTGTAACCCTTAAAATGATCCTCAAACCTTACAGGAGTTCATGACCATGTATGGTTGTGTGGAAAGATTGCTGAAACAGACATTTGTTAGAACTGGTAATGGAAACTGGCTAATCTCAGTGGGGTACATGACTTATTTGCTACACATTACGTCCTATAGACTAACCTTATAAATTAGGGTGATGTGGTGTTTGTGTTCCTATCAGGTATTAAAGATTTCTATGCAGCATGTTATTCTGTTTAATATCTCACTGTTGTTTATTCCATTTTAGGGAACTTTCTACAATTCTATTAAGTACAACAAGGAGAAAACATAAGCAAATAGTGGGTGTACAGAAGTAACAAACCCTAAATGTTTTATGCAGAAAAGACTCAACAAGTATCTCCTATCTACGAAGAATGAATCAAATTTTCCCATTCTGTGAGATTGCAGTACATTCTTGGATCAAACCACACATGCTTTTTAAAGAAACAAATAATTGAATGGTACTATTTGCACTGACCTGATGATGTGGAAATAAAATATTGAAAGGAATGCCGTTATTGTTTTCTTTATTCTTTGGGTTTTGCTTCACTGAATGGATTTAACTAAAAGCAATTTGTGTTTTATTCACAAAGCCATCATTGCAGGATTAAAGAAGCCTTATAGGTAAAACTGTCTGATATGAAATGAGTAAGATTTAAGGTGCTAACTGGCTTTCATAGTAAGTATAAAATTTTAGAAGTAGAGAAGGGAAATGCAGCCACACAAATCCTGTTATCCTCATTGGGCTATATGATTAAACAGCTGGGATCATACTGAAAAGGTACATCTGTGCTATACAGTACAGCTGCTTGGATGGGAGTCAGGGGTCCAGTTCTATCATTCTTAGTGGTGTTGAGTAGTGTTTTACTTTGCCAGTAGTTCTTTTGAAGCTTAAGAAGCTAATCATGACCAGTGTGAGGATGGCACAATTGAACTGCATGTTAATGGAAAACAAGTAGTACAAGTAATGCAGTATGATCAACAGGAAGTTTATTTGGCAAAGCTGTTTAAAACATTAATTTCACCATGACCAGTAAGTTCCTATTTAATCACAAACCAGATTCCAGTCTTGCTGAAATCAAGGGAAGTTTTCCTGTTGACTTCAGTGATGTAAAGATTTGGACCTCTTTTGGATTTATCTTCCAATTTAAGACAATTTTTCTAATGCTTACTAAATGTTTCCCACTGTTTATACATTAAAATGTGTTGCCAATTCAAATAGCATTGTCGTGTACTGTGAAAACTAAAATAAAATATTTGGTTTGGCATCTTTGTAAGTGGAATTTTTGTCATGCGTTTAGAACTTATTCCACACTGCTAGCCACACGTAGGAAATGTTCCCTGCTCTTCTAAAAGCAGTTATACTACACGTTTAAGAGATTAACTGTAACTTCATGGATTGAGTTTCTTGCTTAGTGGATTTATGCTATACTACAAATGTAACTCATAATTATTACCAATCATTTGAAGTCCGTCTGCATGTCAAATTGTTTTTGCTTGTGAGACTATAATTTTGTCTTTAATGTAAAGGTGGTAATTAATAATATGGTGTTAAAGTTTTAAGTTGCTAACCATATGGTTTATTCCCTCTCTGTAACAGGAGAGCTGCTTGTGATCTAATGTCAGCACCTCTTGATTATTTCTCATTGAATTACTTCCTTTATTTGCTAAGCACCTCTGCTCAGTATCAGTTTATTTCTAAGTGTACTTTGTGATTCTTGTTAGTCTTGCTAGATGTTGGTATCCTTTGTTAGTGAATTTATGCAGTGGATCCTGAAAAAAATGATGATAAAAATTTGCTTTGACTTCCCTAATTCCATCCTTGTTCTATAGTCAGACTGGTGGAGCCTCTGATGTTTTTATATTTCAGATATAAATTTTTGTTTAGTATACCCAGGTAACATCACTTATTTTTTTCCCGCCCTACAATATGAATCCACTGTTTCAGCGACCTTACCTTTACAGTCATGCAGCTGCTTCTATGCAATATGGCAATTCTCTCTGAGGTTATGGAAAGGTCTTCCTTTGTCTTCTTGTCATTTTTCAGACTGAGCGCTTCTCAATTTTTTCGGAATCTGTATCCCTAAAAAACCTCGTCGTCTTATCTCATAGTTTGTATCTAATCTTCACTCCTGTATCCTCTGATATCCCCATTGGTTAGCTAAACCTTAGAGACTATCAATATGCATCTCTGCTAATTCTCATTCTGTTCCTTTTTTTTTGCTCTTGTATTTTTGTGTACTTTGCCATATATGTGCAAAACTAAATCCCCATGTGGTGCTAGTTCTCATAGAGGTTGTGAACTTGAATCTGAGGTCTTTGCTTTTTACCTTTGCTGTGTTGAGTGCCTCCTAAGGTTTAATACAGCTTATTCAGATGAATATGATCTTCAGTTTTACTCCAGACTCCAAGGGTGAGGTTCACTTCTAACTCTAGAAGTCTAGAATGGCACCTAAAGAAGTTTTTCTACAGAGTTAATGAGATGTTTTGAAACACCTGCTTTTATATGTTGATTATAAAAGGGGTCTTGATGACTGTTTCGGGTGTCTGCATCTCTAGGTAGCTCCCGCTGTATTGTCTACACCTAAGATTAAGTGTCATGAACTGTATACTGTGTATGTATATTCTTGAGAATGAAAATGAGCTGCTGGTTTGATTGTATAATGCGACAATCGATTTTTTCTTTTCTGGTGTATTATATTTTTAGAAGCAAACCCCTGATTTTGAATAGCTTAATGGAAGAAATGAAATAGATGATGGTCAAACTGTTCTATGGCTGAATTTAGAACAAATACATTTAGTGATTTTGCTTATTTCTCACTTTGCCTATGGAAAGAAAGTTTAAGTATTAAGCTTAGTGGAAAGAGTGGAAGTGAACTAAGCTTAGTGGAAATACATTTATTGAGTTACAATTCTATTGTTGAATTAACATTTCTGTTTTTATTTGAATGATTTACAGGAAGCCTGTTTACCTGTAAAACTCCAGCAATTGCGGATATCGTGATACTGGTAGACGGTTCTTGGAGTATTGGCAGATTCAATTTCAGGCTTGTTCGACTGTTCCTGGAAAATTTGGTTTCTGCTTTCAATGTGGGATCTGAGAAAACAAGAGTAGGTAAGGTGCCATATTTTTTAATTAATATTTCTGTAGCAATGTAAAAAATTCAGGATTTCAGGATGCTTAACAGCTTAATGCTACTTATTTGTGCAAGATTCATCCTCATGTGGAACTAGCAATTCTCTCACAGGAATAATATTGCTGGAGTGTTTGTAGTATTAATTAATTCTTCAGTTCACTGTGATACTCAGCTTAAGTAAGCTCTAAAGTAATGTCAGTAGAAAAGAAAAAAACAAGGGAAACCGTCTTACTGACTTTGGTCAGCATTAAATCAAAACCTTGCAGTTTAATTTTCAGAGGAAGAATGTTCCAATGCATGGTTTAAACTGGCTGCAATGCTATATTTCTGTTCTGCTACTTATATTTTAGTCTGTTCAAAAGCATATTAAATAAAATTGTTCTTTTTCAAAACCGATTTGTTGGAATCTCACTAAATTCTGTAAAAGTTTCATACTCTTCACTTACTGTCCTTAGCACTTGAAAGAAAGGCCTTGAGAGTAAATTTAGAAGTTTGCCACGAAGAACAACTTTATAGTGTTGGGGTTTTTCTGCATCAAGCAGTGCAGTATTTCTGGTATGGTAGCAAAGCTATTTATGGTAAACATGCTACAGTGAGCTGTTGGTAACCAAGTACATAAAGTATAGCTACTTGAAAAAATAAAAAGCTTCATTTTCTGATTGATTACCTTAATTTCCGGTTCTTTAGGTCTTGCACAGTACAGTGGTGATCCCCGCATTGAATGGCATTTGAATGCCTATGGCACAAAAGATGCTGTTTTGGATGCAGTCCGTAATCTACCATATAAGGGAGGGAATACATTAACAGGTATTGTGTATGGTTTAGCGTTTGCTTTTTATTAAAAAAGCATATTCTGCTGCATGGACTAAGTGTTAGTGCTTATTATGAAGGGCAAAAATGGATGAGTTTCTGCAGCTTGCTAATGACTTTATCCAATGTCAGTGAAGTCTGCTCTGAAGCACTTGTCTCACTGGCTTCGCTGGGAATCTTTCTGGTCAGTACAGAGTCTCATAAAACAAAGTGTACATGAACTCTCTGTTGGGAGCAAACTCTTACTGCTAGGAAGAAGATGCAAAATCCATTCATAATGCTCACGCACAAAGCTTTATTCTGGAGAAGGAAAGAATGTTGTTTTAATACCTGACAACTGGCAATAGTAACTTTTCAAATGATCACCTGGGGCTTTTAGATTTCCATTGACCTTTTAGCATTTGGAGCACTGAAGCCCCAGAAGAGACTTAGTGATGGATAAATGGGGGATGCCTGTCAGCCTGTGAAAAATACAGTCTCTGAATACAATTCCAGCATCTTCAAAGTAGCAGCTAGTAATACCGGCTGTCTTGCCAGGAGAATGATATATCCAAAGACCCAGACATGGCTTTAAGTAAATTCTTTTGTCGGGGAAGGAAGGGTGGTAGAAGGAATAATTGCAGTTAAGGACACAAGGACTCTAGTATGATTCTGGGAATGAGATTACTGTGAGGTAGCAAGTAGTAAATTATCATGATTATTTTATATAGATGTTAGAAGAAGGAGAGTGAAGAACCCTTGCTGTGGGAGGCTTGAGAGAGTTTTCAGATAGGAAACACCACTCATTGTGGTGTGTAAATTTGTCCAGAGGAGATGTTCTTCTTCCTTCCCTTTTAATAATTAGCAGTTATTAAAATCAGATCCTCCATAAGCTTTAAATTATTGTAAATTGGAAAGAACAAACAAGACAAGAAACAAATTAAAGTAAGATTGTATGTAGTATGGGGATTTACTAAGCTATCCAGAGCATATGCTTTCATGTAAGCAATGTAAGTAAAAGAAGAGGAGACTTCCTATTCTAGTTTCATAGAGTAAGATAGAAAAGATGGAAGATCAATTTAGGTTTCCATAGCCAGTTCAGATTGCATTGATTGATCAAAAGGCTGCTAGACATGAATGTTGCCTTCTCTATAGTTTAGGTTGATTGTTGGAGATTAAACTTTCAATAAATAAATACTTATTTTATACTTATTCTTCATTAAAAGGTTTCTCATGATTTTTAAATTGAGCGAAAAAACAAACACTGTGATGCTAGCCAAAATTAGTGGTCATTTTCCCCCTCTTAAAGTCTTTTAAAATATTTCTTTTTTTAGGTCTTGCCTTAACTTACATTTTGGAAAACAGCTTTAAGCCTGAAGCTGGTGCAAGACCTGGGGTGTCTAAAATCGGTATACTGATCACTGATGGGAAATCCCAAGATGATGTTATCCCTCCTGCTAAAAACCTACGAGATGCTGGCATTGAGCTGTTTGCTATTGGTATGTATTCTGCCTTATCCATATGTTGTGTCCCATTAAACTCTAATGTATTTTTTGCCCTGTATATTAAGAAACAGCTTTTTTCTGTCTGTATCCTGTAAGTATCATCATTAATGTAAATCTTCTTTATGCATTTTCTAATGCACCATGCTGTAACTGAAGTTTAGATATACATGGATGCTACATTATCAGCTGATAAAATGCCAGTTACCCTGGCAGAAATTAACATTTTGAAGTAGCATTTTAACAGAGTAAAATGTACTTTATCAATCTCTCTGCATACAAGATTTTTTCTTTTTAATTGCAAATATTTTATCTTTGTTTCCAATGAAAGGTGTGAAGAATGCAGATATAAATGAACTGAAAGAGATTGCCTCGGAACCTGACAGCACACACGTCTACAACGTCGCTGACTTTAATTTCATGCATACCATTGTTGAAGGTCTTACCAGAACAGTGTGCTCACGAGTAGAGGAACAGGAAAAGGAAATCAAAGGTGAATAAGAAAAGAGCTGTAATGTAACTTAATATGAACATAGAGCTACAAATCCCATTCCAAATGCCTGCACATCTAGGTTGCTGTCTGGCACTTGACCCATGCTGTATATACATTTGCTCACAAGAAAGTGCATTGTCAGGGAAGTTATCTTCCTTGGTATGTTTTAATCCTGCTTTGGTATCTTTTGATCTTTTGCTCTCTGTCTTTGATCATGGTAAATATTATGATATTTGGTAGTACCAAAAAATACAAAAACAGACATTACTTTTGCTGTAACTATTTCCAATTAGTGGGCAAGGAATTCTTTTTCTAATACACTGGTTTGGGGATGAATTGCTTTAACAGCTGCACATGGAATTGTTATATTTGTGCTGTGCTTTCCATCTTCTAACCTACTGTTTTTATTGTCTCCTAAGTTTTCAATATTTTTTACTATTAAGATTACTTTGTCCCTTCCTCATGATGGAATTTTTCTCTTTCCTATTTAAAAGTATATTTCAGAGTATTTCTGCCTGTGCAATGAGAAAGTATGCATTAGTAAGGCTTCATTCCATCTTCTTCCCCTTTTATTCACTTGGAAACTGGAAGAATACAGAAAATTAGCTGTGTCTTGTGAGGGGGAGTAAGCAGTCAGCTGGGAAATTGAGAGGGAAAGGATGGAAAAAACACAGAGAAATGAGACATCTTTGTGGAAACTGATGATTGCCAGTTATGACCATTCCCTACATCTCTTCAGTCTTCTGACAGGCAGCATATCTGTTTCCAACCTGCAGAGGAGCACAGGATATCGCAGGTGTGGATGTCCTTGGATGATTTTCATGACTGGAAGGAAAACAACCTGAAGAAAACAAAACAAAACAGAAAGGGCTTGAAAGAGCAATGGGAGGAAGGACAGGAAAGCTGTTTTGTATTTTTGCCTCTTTCATGTAAAGGTTTCTGAAGGACTAGGGAAGCTTACTCCCAGTGCAAACTCCATGTGCAGTGCTCATTATTGGTCTTTGTTTCCATTGAAAATGGCCTAAATAAATGTGTGGTAGCAAATTATTTAAAGTGTTGATGAGGAACAGTCTTTGGAGCTTCAGCAAATACAACAAACCAATAATTATTTTACAGAGGGAAATAAAAAATGTGTGTTGTCTCTAACCTAGGAACAATTGTTGCTTCACCTGGGGCTCCTTCGGATTTGGTCACATCTGAGGTGTCAGCTAGAGGATTCCGGGTTAGTTGGACCCATGCGCCAGGCAAAGTGGAAAAGTACAGGGTTGTGTACTATCCCACTCGAGGAGGACAACCGGAAGAGGTAATAGGAGGAAAAGCTTCACAGAACTTTTGAATACAACAGCAAGAACTAACCGGATAGGAAATCCATGGTCTTATTTAAATCTACCCTGAAATTGCCTCTGTGGGCTCTGAAGCCCACTACAGAAAACAGATATGTGTATTTAGTTGATTTCTTTCTAAACAGGTTGTGGTAGATGGAAGCTTATCAACAGCAGTTCTGAAAAACCTTATGTCTTTAACTGAATACCAGATAGCCGTATTTGCTATATACCCAAATGCTGCTAGCGAGGGCCTCCGTGGAGCTGAAACTACACGTAAGTATCCTTATCAAGTCTGTTGCGAATTTGACTGTCTGCATTTAATCACACTGTGTAAGCATTAGTCTTTCTGAAAAAGAAACACCGAAGGAAGTCTTTTTCAATTTAGCTTCCTTTAATGCATTTGACTTAAATTAATGTCTGTTTGAATTAATCCTGGGCTAAGTTCCTAAGTCCAAATGCTCTGCGGATATTTAAACACTGAGGAAAGTTTTATGTCTGGGCTGAATTTTGAAGTCAGTGTATGGAACCCTAAATTAGAACAGTCTTACACTTTGAGTGTGGAACCAAGCTTCATAACGCATTTGTGGCTGAAGACGATTTTGTGAGTGGAGGATTAGGTGGGACCGGAAATACCTGCATGTGATTCCCATCAGTGCCAGAGATTTCAAGGTAACTTTTGTAAGTTCTTTTCTCAATGATTCAGTTATTTTTTGTCTGTAAAATGGTGCCTTAGGATATTGCTAGAACGAATTCATTTATAGCTTTGAATTCTATAATGAAAACTATGCTAGTACCTGACATAATGTGCTGCTATTGATCATAGCAATTTTGTGTATTTGTATACAATATACAGTTGCTTATTTTTAGTATATGTGGCAGATATTAGGAATGGAAGTAAAGACTGACTTTTTAGTTCAAACTAGGAGCCAGGAAGTCAATATGTGATCTATCAATAGCTGGTATCTTCTGGAAGAACAATACAGCAGGGCTCAAGCGATCTAGAAAATTTCTACAACGCTTTGACAACTTCCTGACGCAAGTGATCAAGAAGACAGCAAGAGAAAGTGCTCTGCTGTAGCCAGTACTTAAAACCAAGAGAGAACTTACTGGGAGCGGGAGGTTAAAGCCACGGCTAGCCTTGGCTGCAGGGACCATGAGATGGTAGAATCCAGAGTTCTGAGGGAACAGAGGAGAGCAAAAAGCAGGACCACAGCTCTGGATTTCAGAATAGCAGTCTTCAGTCTCTTCAGAGATGTGCTTGGGAGAATCCCAAGGGATATGGCCCTAGTGAAAAGAGGGATCCCGAGCAGGTCGATACCCAAAGTTCACATCCTACGGGTTCAAGAAAGGCCCATACTGACAAGCAGGAAATCAAGCAAAGGTGGCAGGAGGCTGGCATGGATAACTGCGAAGTCTTGTCCCTGAGGAGGAATAACTCCATGTGTCAGTGCATACTAGGGGGTGACCACCTGGATGGCAGCTCTGCAGAGGAGGACCTGGGGGTCTTGGTACACAACAAGCTTACTGTGAACCAGCAATGCACCCGTGTCACAAAGAAGGCCAAAAGCCTCTTGGATTGCATTAGAAAAGAATTGCTAGCAGGTTGAAAGTGGTGATTCTTGCCCTCTGCTCAGCACTGATAAGGGTGGTAAAGCACTGACACAGGTTGCCCAGGGAGGCTGTGGCTGCCCCATCCCTGGAAATGTTCAAGGCCAGGTTGGACAGGGCTTGAAGCAATCTGATATAGTGGAAGATGTCCCTGCCCATGGCAGGGTTTGGAACGAGATGATCTTTAATGTCCCTTCCAACACAAACCATTCTATGATTCTGTGACAATGTTATTGTCATGGTGGTCAACCGCTGGAATAGGTTGTCCAGAAAGGTTGTGGAGTCTGCCTCGCTGGCAATATTTAAAGTCCAACTGGACATGGTTCTAGCTGACCCTGAGTGACCAGGGGAGTTAGTTAAGCTAGATGTCAAAAGGTGACTTTCATCCTCAGTGGTTCTTTTATTCTGTGTCACTGCTAATCTTCCCAATCTGAAAATAAAATAAAAATAAAATAGGATCATATAAAATTGAGACTTCTATTTTAGTCTGTCTCCCCAAATGTCATTTCCAGCCATGTTATACACCATAACACAGTGTTAGGACCCGTTTAATTTATTGAGACAGAGGGAACAGTAACATACCAAGCCAACAGAATTGTTTTATATTGCACCTGGTGTTCCTTTGAAGTCACCTAGTCAAGTTCTAACAAAGCCCAGCCCTGCTGGCTTTCTGAGATCTGATCAGATCACGCCCCAGGGTCGTGCAGCATCAAGCATTTTATACAGCTGCCTTTGATAGTGCGTTGGAAGTAACAGTCTGACTTATGCAAGTATTAATCACTCCACATGCTAAAATACCTGCAGTTTGAAAGTATTTTTTGCTATCCTAATGGAGAACTATGGAAAATTGTAGTTTACATTCCTGCCTTTGTGTGACATACAGATTAAAATAGCCACCTGCCACATTTGTTCACATACAACACTGAAAATCGCTTACAGGCATGTGAAATCTAAATAGACCCATTCAATATGCAAACCACACAGATAATTAGAAAGGTTTCCGATTTAATAGGAATTTCTAACTTGAAATAAATATGAAATGTGTTCACATTTTAAACTGCTGCAAATATATTTTTACATGGTTCAATTTATTCAAGTTGGGTTTTAGTAGGCTTCATTTATCTCTGTGTTATCAGAGTATTAGCATGCTCTGGTAACTGTCCAGGATGCAAAACAGTGTTGTCTACTGGACATTTTTATTTGAGATTCTGAGCAAATCAGCTGCAAATTTCCATAGAAAATACCACTTGTTTCATTTCCAGTCGCCTGTCATTAATGATTATTTATATTGCCAGAGTATCTAGAAGTTCGTGATGGGAGTTAAAATATGAATCATAAGTAACAGGATATTTTTCTTGCATATTTCTAGAATCAAAATAGGGAGAACAGGTGATACAGTGTTTGTGTGATCCTGGGCGGTTTGAACAGGAATGAGACAATGTAGTAGAAAGTGCCTTCAGAGTATCTCAAATTGTTTCTTTCTGTAGGTGGCAGATATCCGAGTGGAGCTCTGAGGGAGGAGACTGAAGTACATTTGAAAATGTTTATGGGTAGTTTCTCCCTATAATTAGAGGAGTTGTGGGAATTCATATAAGTCACCAGATCAGTGAAGGTCTGCATAGGGTGGAGGTAGGCTGTGAAAGGCTGTGAAAGTGAAGATAGATGAGTAACCTGGAAGCGGAAACCGAAAAAGAGGCCTAGGTTGAAGTTTTGCTCATGTTTACAGACCTGAACAACAGACTGAGTGAACAGCCTCAATTAATAAGTAAGGATGAGGCTGACATGTTTTGTATACAGGAAGTTAAAAGCTCTGTAGAGTTTGTTGAATATAATGTGGCAGATATTCTGCTCCTTGGAGATGTCAGCTGGACAGGCTGCAGTTTTTGTTTGGACAAGGAGATTAGGAGATTAGAGAAACTCTGGGAGTTATTAGCATTGTAATTAGAATCGCTTGCTGAATCTGATTCTTCAGAAACGTGCAAAGCAGAGCTTTGTGGAGGAGCACCCAATTCTCTTGTATTTCTCCAGTGACTGAATATTTTGGTGGGATCAGTCAATGATGTCACAGCAGTGGAGAAGGCCTTGGGATGCTATTTTGTGAGAGGAAGAAAGTCAGGACAGTTAGAGAAATGCAAAATGCTATTCTAAGGAGTTTCAGAAATACAAAGAAATATTTAGAAACTCATACTGATTCTGGTATCAGTGCCTTAAATTCACAAGTAAACCTCCTAATAATGTTTGAATTTCACTCAGCCTGCTCAGTTGTACTCACCAGGTTAGCATTCACCATGATTTGCAGTGGATGATCTTGCTCATATTTACATAATCCCACTGACGTAGACCTGGGAGCCAGTTTAGACATCCAGGCCTTAAACACAAGACAGTTTGTGTCAAAATGTTTTGATGTGCACAGCATGCTCATTCAGGGTTTTCTCCAGGGTGTCCTACCTCATGGCTGCCTCTCCCACACTCTGGCTTGGGAACCATTGCCAGAAAGAGCCACCTCTGGGGACTGCTCCTTGTTCCTAATAGCAGCAGTACCCGTTCTTCGTTAGGGAGCCACTATCCTCTTGCAGATTAGGAAGAGGGAAGGATGAGATCTGACCAGAGTGATTTAGTGCTTAAAGACCAGAAATCCTCACACTTGAAATATTCAAAACAATTTACGACAAAGAGCTGAAATGCTTTGTAAGTAGTAACTATGCTCTGGCATTTGAATGGGTTAGGTCATCATTTCCTTGTTTCTCTAATCCTGCATTCTTTTATGTACTAATCAGCTCTTCACAGTCATGTCACTTCCATGCCTGGAGAAAGCTATATTCCCATGTGTTCCCTGGGGTAAAACAAACTGTTGGAGAATAGCTGGTTGTTCAAGTGAGACAACTGAAGTCTGCCTCTTGTTCCACTGTAGTTGCCTTGCCAATGGCATCGGATCTGCAATTGTATGATGTGTCACAGAGCAGCATGAGAGCAAAGTGGAATGGAGTACCGGGTGCCACAGGTTACATGATCCTATATGCTCCCCTCACAGAAGGATTGGCAGCAGATGAGAAGGAGGTGATGTATTGTGCTTTCACTTGAATAGCAGTTATTCAAAAAACAATCTTTTAAAGAGTAAACTAGTACATGGCATTTAACGTCCAATTTGATCAGGAAGTGTTTTTTCCATGACTGCCTTTAGTACTGTATGTGTTACAGGCTATGAATAAAATGCAAGTACCAGTTGATTATTTTTATGTCATTGCCAAAAAAATGCAACAATTTCAACTAAAGAGACTGATTTGAAATGATACATGAGGTGAAACTGTATCATCACATAAACACTCAAAAGAAGAAAAAATTAAATAAAACTAAGATATTTTCTAAGTGTGTTATGAGAAGAGTATGAAGTTCAGCCTTTGTTCTCATCAGGACCTTTAAAAATAAGAAGAATTTGTAGGCGTGACCTTTATTGTTTTTCTTTAAGTTCTGTTCAACTTTTATTTTTAAATTTAAAAATAATGCCTTCCATCATAAGTGATTTTTAAAAGATATTTTTAGAGTGTAAAGAAGGTGGGACAAGGTAAAGTCCAGTCTTCTGTCACTAAATAGTAAAACCAGTAGACTTTTCTAAAGTTGCTAGCATAATTCCAATGGAACTTCTGGTGTAGGATTTAAAAGTTTTTATGCTCAAGTTTCTATATGTATAATTAAGATTATACAACATCTCTGCTCAAGCAAGAACACTAAAAAGCATGCAGAGGCATGCGAACTTGTGGAGAGCGTAGGAAACTACTGAAAGCTGGCATGGACTTGTGCTCTCTGCCAAATGAGTGGCTGTGAGCACGTAATTCTGTTAGAAATGGGGCCTCCCTGAAAACTGACTGATTCAGGAGTGAGCCTTACACCAAAGAAACACTTTTTTTCAACAAATAAGTCAGTCCATGATAACGTGACTCTCAGTAAAGAGATGGAGGAGGAAAATTATACATACCTTCAATAGCAACACATCTAAGCCTCAATGCACATGGGAATCAATTCTTCCTATGAAATTTCAGTCCTATGCCTGAAGATGAAACAAGGTATATCGGTGAATGAAAAGGCCTTGGCAGCTGCATGTTCTAAAGAACATGCTAATGTGACTAGTTACTTTTAAAGTCCTCTTACAAGTATGTTGACTTTTGGCTTTTTGACAGTTATTGTGCAAAATCCCCAAATCCTGGGCCAAGTACCTCAGGCACAGTATCAGACAAATGCTTACATTTGATCACATATCTAATTTCAAGTGTGTAAACAGTATTCTTTCCTGTCACGAGCTAATTCAGAAATAACATGTCTTTATTTATTCATGGTGGTTTTAGATAAAAATTGGGGAGGCCTCAACAGATCTTGAACTGGATGGACTATTGCCGAATACAGAATATACCGTCACAGTTTACGCCATGTTTGGAGAAGAAGCTAGTGATCCCCTTACAGGACAAGAAACTACGTGTAGGTAGCCCATATTTACATTCACTCTGAAGTTAGTAAGACTTCAGAGTAGTCTTTGCACACATTAGAGCAGACATCTGATTTTCAAAACCTGATTTGAATAGTCCACAGGACAAGGTCTTAAATGCACTGAAGTTTCGCAGCACAAATAATTTATAGAGGCTGAGGATGTGAGTTTCTACAAAACAAGCTTGGTTTTGGAACAGGATGCGAGCTCCTCTCTGTTGGTGGTGGTGGTACTGTGAAGATCCCTTTTGATCTTGATGGAACTACTGATGGTTTTCTGAAGTTACTGAAGGTGAATGAAGGTCGTCACATAGAGCTAAATTGAGACTGCTCTGTTTAGCTTCCTGTAGCCAGAGAACCAGGTGTGTGTGTGAGTCTGCTCAGATGGAGTTCATTCCTCTGGCTCAGTAGTAGTATGGATGGAAAAGAAGCAAAGAGAAGATTTCTGTCCAACCCCTGCTGCCTAACATCTGGTAAACGAAGGGTTGGAAAGAGCCCTTGCACTCATGATAGATAGTGTCTATTTAATAAGCAGCAAGAGTTTTGCAGGCAAAATTCTGTCCTCTGCTAACTGTACACAGCACTCTGTCAGGTCTCTAAATAGCCTTAGCAATTGGAAGACAATGGAATTGAAAATAAGGGATTGTGCTGCTGGGATGTTTCTGGGACTGCATTCAGTGACATCTCTATTGCTTCCAGCAGTGGAGTGATTGCTTCCTCTTGTTTTGTGCTCCTGGCATGAGTAAGCCAATGTGAAAGTGACTTGCATTTAATAGGTGACAGAAGTTCAGGCATGAAAGTGCGAAGAAAAGGAAGGGTCAGAGCAACTGATGTCAGGTCAGCAAGTAATAGTGGAGGAAGATCTAGGAATGCTGTTTGAACTGGGTCATCTCTGAGAGGACAGTTGTAGACAGACAAGTGCAAATAAGAAACTGCTGCAACCTGGGCAAGTTTGGGGACTTGAAACAAGTGTAGAAGATGAAGATGCTCCCCTTTATTATTTTTTTTCAGTATATGTGTGTCCCTCCCATTCTTTTGGTCAATTTCTGACCAATATCTGGTTCCATTTGCCCTGAACAGTAGTTTATGTAGTTTATGACTGTGCCAACCTGGATTCACTTCGTGTCATATGATCTTGGATTCTGCACAGCTCGAAACTTGGCAAACACATTGGATGGAAGATCACATGCAAATTCCAGATCCGTTGGCACAAGCTGAGAATCCATGACTGCAACATTTGGTCACAGAAGCTAGTAACATGTTAGCCCATCCTCACTGCTGCTACCAGACCAGAATAAAAAAACGCCTAACTACCATGCAACCTTCATTTATTTTTAGGGTGACTTCAATGCAGCCAGCTCTGACTGGTTTATAGCGCTGTAATGTGAATGAAGATTGATTCTGACCTTCTATATGAAGCTATTCAAATAAGCACTCTTCCAACAGGCTTTGATTGATAAGACAGTGGGGCAGTCTGGGAGGAAAGAAAGCTCTTGGTGAGCACACGTGTGCCACATGGTCAGTGTTCAGTGGTAATGTCTTTCCTGTCTGGATTCAGATTTAAGCTACTTTTTTGTAGTTGGTTTGGGTTTTTTTTTTTAGTTGTTTATTATTAGCATTAGTATTTCTGGCTTCCAACTAATGAATAGGCTCCCTAGTATTTTCTTCCTGAAGCATGTACCTGCCTGGAGAGTGATCTGCCCAGTTTGCTGTAGTATTACTTGTAGTATCTGATACTCTACATTTAGTAAATAATACTATTACACACTGTATCATCTCAGTTACTGTAATGAAACCTTTCTCTGTGCCAAACAGAAGCATGATCAGCAAACCCATTCTGTGGTGTAGTTTCTTTCTGGGTCCACAATTTATCCAAGACTCGCTGTAAATGTGACATGACTCTGGCATCAGAACTGTCTGGTCAAGACCAGTGCTGTCAGGAGGTTGGTTCCAAACAGAAAGAGCTGAGACTGAGGCATTCTGTGGTATGGCCTGGACAGTGAAATGAAGTGCATTCCATGACTGACAGAAAGTAGAAAGGAAAGCCAGCACGTCATACTCCCTTCACTAGGCTCAGAAGAATATATTGAGTGCCAGAAAGTGTAGCAAACCCATCTATTACAATTTCAATGTGTTCCCATCTTTTCTCATAGCCAAGTTGACTTGACTGTTCCTAAGCTGGTTAGGTGTTTGCTTGCAGATTCTGAGTTGATATATGGCCTGGCTGAAGATCCCACATAATATATTGGTTTTTAAAACTTTTGCTTTTTCCAATGTGCTTCTGTTTGAGGGAAACAGCTTCTGACATGCTGATATTTATCTGTTCACGTGGACTGGTGACAAGCATGTGTGAAGGCAGCATGGATAGAGAAAAGTTGCACAGTTCGGAGAAAATTAGCAGATGTTGAGCTAATACAGAACCCGCTGCTGAGAGTAACAGACACCACACAGTTTTCTCTGGAGTGACAGACAAGTGGATGCAATCTGAGACTCTCTTATTTCTTTTACTTCATGACAGTCAAGGAATATATAGTACATAAGTATGACTTTCATAGGGATTGGTGTTAGGAAACAGCTTCTTTCTGTAATAAAAGAGGAAAGGTTAAGCAGAGGTAAAAAAAAATAGCATCTTTGGAGATCATCTGAGCTAGTTATGCTTTTTGGATAAACTAACCCTTATGTCAGGAGCTTTTAGGATTCAGAAAGATTTTTGCCAAAATATTATTGTCATGAAATATTTTTGCTGGGGAACTCATGGAAAACAAACATAGGATAAAGATCTGGTTGAATGAAATTAATTTACAAACCCAAATTTCATGCAAGTATTGTCTAGGCTAGATCCTGCTATGATATCTGCTATGTACAATAACGTTATTTGTTTCTTTTTCAGTATTAGTTGATATGCACTTAGCAAGACTAAAAGTTCTGTTTCAGCAAAGAGCTAAGCTATTTTACCTTTAAGTACTTGGGTTAACTCCGTTGCTGCAAGCCTTTTAATATAAATATTGTTGATAGAACTTTTTGAATAGAAAACATGATGATAATTTTCAAGACATCAAAAATTTCACAGCTAAAACCTGTAATCACTTTCATGATTTCATCTCTTTCCTTTTCAAGTGCCTCTAAGTCCCCCAACAAACCTGAAATTTTCTGATGTTGGGCACAACAGTGCTAAGCTAACATGGGATCCTGCTTCCAAAAATGTGAACGGCTATCGCATCATGTACGTTAAAACAGATGGAACAGAAACCAATGAGGTAAATTATTAGTATCTCTCTTCCCTTAACCAGTCTCTTCTCATCCAATCCTCAAACTTCTGTAATTATTAATTGTAACTTATAAACAAAAGCTACCTTGCAAGCTATAAAAATTATTTATTAGAGAATTACGAAACTGAGTGCAAAGAAGAGTTTGCTTAGTGTTGGGTGTAGATTTGGAGTGGATCATATATGTGAAGGCCGTTACTTTGAACATCTTACATACTAGAACAGTAATTGCTATTGTACATAAACTAAAGGAAACTACTGGAGTGAACAATGGTTTGTATGTGCAGGAACTTGACAATATATGGTGTGGAAATATGTGTTCTTGGTTCAATACAGATAATGACACTTTCAATTTATCATATGTCATGGACCCAAGCTCATTCAGAAAGGCTATCTGAAGGCTTCACCACATTTTCTTAACATTTGACATTTTTTCTTAACATTGCTTAAATTACATATTAAAAACTCTCTAGTAACAGGATTCAGCTTAGACAGAATGATGACATGCTACTAAGATGTTCTAAATTAGACTCTTGCATTTAATAATTTACTTGTGCAATTTTAGTTATGCTTTCTTACTAAAAGTGCTTTAGCACTTTTGTCCTGTAAGGGGACAAGTTTCTTGTCCTGTAAGGGGACAAGTAGCATGAATCCTGTGACAGAATGAAAAATGGGGTGGTATGATATTAACACAGAAATTTTAAAAAGTACAGAAAATGCAGTAAATTGGTCCAATTATTAATACAGCCCAGATCCCTTGTGTCATAAATCGTCATGGATAACTTAGCCCTCCGAAAAAAGTCTTTAATAGTAGTTATGTGTAAGTATGTTTCTTCTGGGAGACATATCTGGCCTTTCATCAATACAAGATGGAATATTTGTATTAATCCTGAAGAAGTTGTTCCCAAGTTTCGAAGAAAGCATTCCAGTGCAGTGTTTTGTGTCTTTCCTTTCTGCTAGGTCCCTTAGAATTTACATTAGAAATCACTTGACCTCTTCCTATTGATTACCCTTTATACAGATAATACCTCTGGCTGCACTCACCACAATGGTATTTGAATGTCTCAGGTTTGTGATAATACCCTTCATAGCATGACTGTTCAGTAGGTTTTTATTTACTTTTCCTTTATGCCTGTTCAAAGAGAAGGTGGCATTTTTTTGTTGTACTGCATCAGTAGAATTTCCCTTGTGGTGCCAAACTAGTGTGACACTGAATAGTTGGACTGATAAAATGTCAGTTTATAAAGCCTTGAGCTGTATGTCCTCCACAAAGTCATGCCAAGTGCAGTCTGGGTAAAAAGCAGATAAAACTCTTATCTTGTCTCTTGACAAATGTAAACCATAATTGTTTAGGCAATGATTATCCACTGTAAGGGACTGGATTCAGCAGCCCGAAAAGTTCCTTCCCTTTCTGGGTTCCTGAGCACGCAGAGCAGATATGTTAGCGTGTTAGGCTTACTAAGGCTGAATTCTCTTTTACCCTAGTTTGTCATAAACAAAATTTACCTTTTCTGTAGCGTATGTATTTTACTTGATTTTTGTCAGCTTTTATGGCCCTGAATTTATACTTGTTCATAGTTTCACAGAATTTACATACTAATAACATGACATTTTCTTTCTGTATCATCATTACCCAGCAGAATTTCAGACACTGTTCATGTAGTGTATGATCAATATCTACTGCAAATTATGCTTTCTCTAGGTGGAAGTTGGTCGTGTTTCAACCCATACTCTACAAAGTCTGGCACCCCTTACAGAGTATACTGCTGCTATTTTCTCTCTGTATGATGAAGGTCAATCTGAACCACTTACTGGCAGCTTTACCACAAGTAAGTATTACTGAATTTTGAAGGCTTTCCAAGAAGAATTTTTATTCTCTCTTTCTTTACTGGAAAGTAAGACCAGTAACAGCAAGTATCTCTGCCTGTGAATTCACATATATGCAATGCTTTCTGTTTTTTTCATTGCAGTTTTCAGCAATTTTGCTGCCTTATTGTGGGACCAGTTATATCCTTACTCGTAGGAGAAATCTGTTAACATCTTGAGAACAGTTGTATGGATAAGGTTCATTTATTAAGTCTTTCCACAATCAGCCATTTTAAAAGCATATTTTATGCCATTAGGTAGTAAAGCATTTGTCTTACCAGCTTTCTGAAGCATCTTTCAGTGTGATGGTATTTGTCTCTTCAGCTAAGTGTGATGAGTTTTGAGTCATACAATTAACCAGTGAACTGTCTAGGCAATAAAGGGCAGAACTTCATTTAAACAGGAACTGGAACTCCAAAAGGAGAATGTATAAGTAATTTAAGGCTCCTGCAATTTGTTTAGCATATTTATAGTTTCTGTAATTCTATTTCTGCATTAAACAAATGGCTGATGATACTTATTAATGATTTCTAACATAAAAGTGGGAAGAGAAGGACTTTGAAGGAGGAAAGAGAAACATGAGGTGGCAAAGAAAAGGAGAATGCATGAGTATGGAAAAAGAGGTTGGTATTTGTATGCAAACAGCAAATGGATATGCAGGCAGAATTTCTGGAAAAGGCAGAGATTAGGATTTTGCTTTGAGATACAGGAAAAGAAAAGAGCATGGTGCACAAAGCATGGGATTCCTTCAATGGAGAGAGGACAGGGAGGCTTGTCCACTTAGAATAGATAAAGAGCATGTATTGTGCATATTACGCTCCCTCAATTGCAAAACCACTTCCTTAAGTACAAATAAGTGTGCAAAGAATACTGCAGCGCCTTTGTTATCTACCTCCCATGTTATACTCTTTGTGCAAGTACGTGCTTGACATTGCTGTGTGTGCAAGTCTTAGAAAATAATCTACTCACACTTTTCTTTTGGATAATATTTTGCAGAAAGAGTTCCAGCTCCCCAGCATTTGGAAATTGATGAAGCATCAACAGATAGTTTTAGGATCAGCTGGAAGCCCACCTCATCAGATATTGCTTTTTATAGATTGGCATGGATTCCTTTGGATGGGGGAGACTCTGAAGAGGTTAGTTGTCTTAACTTTCTGAAGGTGTGAAATGGAAGAAAGAATTCCATTCTGAGGGCACCTACGTTGCAACTTTTGCCAATTAAATATGACCTATTGACTTACAGAAAATTCTGCCCCAATGCAAAGCTTTCTAAGCCAAAATCAAACCAGTATTCCAAGAGTTTGTTTGGTTTTTTTTTTGGGGGGGTTGGTTCAAGAGGAAATGAGGAAAGGTCTAGTGAATAATCAATCTAATCTGCAATGTGCTAAGTGCCATAGGACTCGAATTGCTGTTTGATGCTACTTCAGCTTTTAGAGATTCGTATTCTTCGCTTTGCTATGAAGATGCTGACAGTAGCTGAGCCAGAGCAGCAATATCCTCACATAAAGCTCCACATTTGTCTAATGTGCTGGCCATTTAAAATCCCCTGTGAAGCCTTAGTTATGTGATGTTACAAAAGGAAAAGTTTGCACATAGTTAATTTATTAGATTGTTTCTTTATTACCTTTTATTGTTATTTCTCCTTTTCCTCCTCATTTCATTTTTTGCTCTAGGCCCTTGTGTGTCTTCTCCATAGTGTCATTTTTATCAGTCTGAATGTTAAAATGATCTTTCATCCCTTCAGCTTTTCATGTTTTATTTTCTCTTTACAAGTAGAAAAATACAGACACTTTCCCTCCCTTTCACAAATTTCCATCTTTCATAGTCTGTCTCATTTCCTCTTTCCATTTCTTTTTTAATTTACTCATTCATTTGGCTTCTTTTGTACACCTTAATCTCCAATGAGTCTCTGAAACATTTTGCTATGTTGGCCTCAGCATTGTGAAGAGAGGCCGTGTCTGTAAACTGTTTATCTGGGTGCACAACTCAGTGGGGAAAATGAAGCTTCCCACCTGGCCCTAGGTTTCATTCACCATTTTGTCGTTCATTAGGGCAGAAAGCAGTCATTGCAGCTTAGGTTATGTGGCACTTTTTTCTGTTGGCTTTGCTTAGCCTCATTCTTTCTAACCTTTCACTTAGCAAGAAGTAGTCAGGCAAGAAAGAAAGGAGTAACAGGAGTGAGCTCAGAAAAGGAGTTGGCAGATGAGCAAGTGGACACAGGTCATCCCCTAGCATTTTCTCCTGCAGTAGATGAACTGATTTGTTTGATTTAAGTCCCAATGAGTAGGTGTCAGTGAATCCCTTTTTAAGCCATGTGAGATTTAAGATATCTGAGTTCTTTGAGTGTGAGAACAAATAATCAAGAAATGTTTGAACTGTTAAGGTTCCTCTTGCTCATTATAGTCACTAAGAGCTGCTGGAGGCCCCAGTGTTTTAGTACATTGAAATATTAAAAATACTGGAGCTGTTTTCTTGTTCTCCTTGAATGACCTCTGTAATGGGGTCAGGCCAAGGATAGCACAATACCTCCAGGCTGTTGCCTCTTTAAGCTTCTTTCCCAGCTAAGTGATCAGTCATGCAGAGAAATGGCATGCAGGCCCTCTGTCTTTCTCCCAAGACCCAACTTGCCAATTAGCTCAGCGGGGTCAGGGGTGGTGGTGAGAATTACACACCTCCTGGCTTACTTCACCCCCACTGCTGATGAGTGAGGAGTGTTTAGTGGGGTGTTGGTGCTAAGAAGCCAGAATAAATTTAAGAGCGGCCTTTTATTTCTAGATTACAGTACAGAATTCATGCTGTTATACTCGTGTGCTTGTTACTCTTCTTACTTTGTTATTTGTCCTCTCTACTTGAAAGTTCAGCTCTTTGTGTCCTTTTTCTATGGTCTTCTCCATAGGATAAATTAGCAGGGAGAGTAGGGTGATGGAAGTGATGCTTCAGAAAGTTATGTGAGAGATAGTAGCTATGTATAACTATCTGATACATGACTAGAGGCTCTGGGGAACTGGAAAGGAAGGTGTACTTTGATCTGCTTAATATACAGCTAGACTCATTCAAGTTTGTTTCTGAAATTTTCCCAAGAAAATCTGTGCCAGGAAGTTTGCAGTGAGGGATGCCCAATTCATTACTTGATAGCTGTAGAAGGCATGGCCCCAACTCATTTCTTTCTGCTTTTGTTTTTTAGTTTTTTAATATGAGTTCAGAAGGTCTGTGATTGTTTTATGGCTCCCTCTTCCCCACGACCAACTCAGGAAATATGTAGCAAATGAAAGAATAAAGTGTGATTCACTGTTCCTGATAACTGTTGCAGTAGATGTTAAGCAGCACATGTATTTGCTGTTGGATTTCATTATAAGTCTTATTTTGATTCTATGTTTACAGCGGCCACCTTTAAAAACTTGTCAGTATTCATCTAGAGAAAGGCTGTTTTATTGTAGTATCTGTCTGCATAACCCAAAACCATTTCACTCAGCTCATTTCACCAGAATTACTGCTCAGGCTCCTTGTATTCTACTTTACAGTCCCTTTAGCTCCAACTCTTGCCCATCGGTTGGTCCTTTCCAACAAAAGAAGTGAAGCACACAAAAATCTGAAGTGAAACCTTCTGCTTATAGTTAACATTGCACATGGGAATATTCTGCTGCTGTCATAATTAGAAATAAGGAAAATCACTATTTAAAACATCATACCATGTAGCAAACTTCTCATTAGCAGATCTCTCCTAATTCTCAAATCTGCAGCAAATGTTCTTTCAAGTTGAATTCAGATATGTGGAACCATAATTCAGATTATAATTCTGGTATAGAAACAGCATTTTGTAAAGCTGTAGAGATGCTAAATACATTTGTCATAACAATGCTTGAATGGTAGAAATATAAATGAAAGCTAAGTTACTCTATTTTGCTTTCATTGATGAATGTTTTGAATTTTAGTGATTTTTCAAATGAAATACATATGGTCAGCTTTAGCAACTAATTAGCTGTGGGTGAAAGTGTTAAGACTACACATCAGAATAATCAAGCTAGTCCCAAAATAATAAATACATTTCAGATATTCTTAACAGTGTTGTTTTTGTTTGTTTGTTTGTTTGACAGATTTACTCTGTGATACTTCTTATTTCAGCATAGCTAATAAATTGTTTGGGCAGATTCTCAAAGGAGAATCCAATTTGCATCTTTCATTTCAGTCAATTCCTTTAAATCAATCACATACAGAACTGATTTTCTTTAATCTTGCTGTGTTACTTAGGTTGTCATAAATGGAGACACAGACAGTCATGTTATTGAGGGCTTGTTGCCCAACACCGAATATGAAGTTTCTTTGCTGGCAGTTTTTGATGATGAAACTGAAAGTGAAGCTGTTGCTATTCTTGGAGCTACAGGTAAGACAAAGTCTTGATTGTAATTTTTAGAGATGTTTAGATGATTTAAATTTAATGCACATATATTTCAAATACAGTCCATTATTTGGTATCTATATTATTGAAGAAAGAGTGGTTTAGCACCAGGGCTTTGATGACTATTTTTTGATTTTGTTAATTAATATTATGTAGTAGATGGCATTGAATCGGAACAATGGTTTGGCTCCCTGTCTAATCTGTGCTATTAATAACCTTTGGATCTGGTTAGATATTCTCCTATCCTACATTTCAGCTTAGTTGCAGACTTAATCTTGAACCTTCTGTTAAGACCATAAGACCTATTCAAATGATGCTGATATTGCTCAGTGTTGCTGAGTCTACTTTCTGTTTTTCACTTGGACAGAAGTGAAGCACTCTTGAAGAGCTTTCAATTTAATTCATCTGACAACTTTACCAAATGGTCAAAGTTATTATGCATAGTTCAGCCAGAAATTTGGGAAACTATATGCATTTTTACTTAATTGTACAGTGTATAATTATATCTTATCTGTAGATCTGAGTGCTTATCTTGCAAATAGATGTGCCTAAAGTAAACTAAATGAATAGTTCCTTTGTAGTTTCTGAAATGCCTGAAGTGTGGGATGCCTGTAGGTGTAAGCACATAGTTTCACTGTCATAGCTGGAAATACAAAATAAGTACTGTAACTTCCATGTCATGTTGAATTTTTAGTGAGCTGAGTATTGTTTTCCAGTTGCAAGGACTACCCCAGTACCTACCACGGTGACTACTACCAGTACCACAACTTCTAAGCCAACCACAGCAGGTAAATAAAACAAATATCAACAGTTTAAATGTTGAATGCAAAGAGCTGAGGCTGCCCACAAGCACACCCGGGTCTAGAGGCAGAGAGATGCGATATTACCGAGGAGCTGATAACCCCAGTGCCTAATGATCCATGAGGTTAGGACACCATAGACCTCAGGCAGGGGACATCACCAGTGAAAGGTACACACTATTGCACTCCTGCACCAGCCTTCTGCATATGGCTGGCTTCCTGCCTGTGTCGTGTGTGGAAGGAACCAACATATTACACAGTGTAAGGACTGTAAATGATAGCGATACTATATAGAAAGTAATTTGGAAAATTCATCTCTTTCTTCTCTTTCCCTGAAAAGCTTAGAAACTCTTAGAATTTTGTTTAATTTTGAGTATTCTGTTTGTTTTTCCTGGAGTTAGAAAACTGACTTGTAAGGAATAGCAATTCTGGAATGTTTCTCTTTTCTAGCATTCTAGCTGCAGTGGAGTTTTGGTTATTCTAAAACACCATAAAAGGTGTAGTATAAGCAAAGCAGATGAAGTAATATATGTTAATGGTAGTATAGGATAGCTATTATTTTATTAAATATTTAAAGTTTTTATGTTATGAAGCCTAAGTGTGACTGAAGTATATGGGTTTGCCCCACCTTGAATCTGCATACCCACTGTGACTTCAGGAGAGCTTGCAGCTACTTGGTGATAATTTAGCACAATTTTAAATCTAAAAATAGAATTGAGAAGATATTAATTAAACGTCTTTTGCTTTAGTTTTTCGAACAGGAATCAGAAACCTTGTTATAGATGATGAAACAACCTCAAGTCTGAGGGTGGTATGGGACATTTCAGATTACAATGTTCAGCAGTTCAGAGTGACCTACCTCACTGCGAAAGGTGACCGTGCTGAGGAAGCGGTAAGAATGGTCTGTATGGGCTTTGTGAATGGCTTCATAAGCTTGAAAAGTTTGTTTAGTAACTGCTAAGGCATGGTCTTTCCTTATAAGACATACCTGTTGCAATTAGCAAAAGATCCGTGTTTGGTATTACCATGAGACTGAAGTTTTAATTGTACAACACCTGGTGCACTGCAGGCAACAGCAGTCAAATGTAAGATCAAGGCCCAGCCACACGATGTTTAAAGAAGTCATAGTTAAAAGATAAGCAGCCTGTCCGCCTTTTCCTGTGTTTTTAAATCCGTGTAGGTGTTTGTGGGTTTTAGTTTGTTTTGTTGGGGTTTTCTTGTTTGTTTTGGAATTCTTTACTCCTTTGGCTTCTTCTATCCTGAGGTTGTGCTTGTACAGAACAATCTGATGTAATTATTTTATTTCCTTCAGCAATTTCACTCCTTCCCTAAAAGTCTCATTTTATGCTAAAGCAGTGTAATTAAAGTTCAAATGCAGATTTTTCATACTGCTTGTTAACCTGAACATGTCACAATAAGGACAGCAATTTTTAACCTAAGTGCCTAAGAATACTTATTTTCCTAATACCATGTCATGCTCAATATTAAAATTGTCTTTCACAGGAAAAAGTTTCTGGTGATGAAGATTTTGGAAAATATTTGAAAGAATGTAGAGTGCTACGTGTACTCTTTTGTGCAATTAGCAAATAAGGAAAAAAGAGAAATCCTCGCTGCATTATTTTAAGATTCCATGATATTTTAGATGATTTCAGAATTCTGGGACAGAAGTGCTTCTTTTTTTTTCTCCCTCTTTTTCTTTCTTCAATTGGGGAAATCAGTATTGCAGCACTTTGTTTCAACAAAAAACTAAGTTCAAAAATGTTGGGGTAACTCTATGGAGATAGATACAATTAAGAGGTGAAATTGTATAGCTCAAGGTTATTTTCTTAGTAAACAGGTCAGAATGCAAAAATATTGGCCATATTATTCTCTTTTCTGTGTCTATCGCGTGACTGACTTCTGTTCATAGGGCAGTTATATAGAAAATATAGGATATTCTAACAGTTATATGGAAAATGAGATATTCTTTTTGATGCCTAGCAGCTGACATTTTTAGCTCTATGTCATACTGTGTCCATAAAAAATATTGAAAGAAGTTACTTGAATTCCTAGAAAAATATGAATCAGTCTTTTTTCATTTTGGCTTCATTCATCTTTTATGAGACCTTGGTGGAAGATTACTTTTTAACCACCTCTTTCAACTGTAATTTGAAAATGGACTTTTGAGGTAGTGATTTCCTTTTGAACTAGAAAACATCCTTTATGAATTTACCTTGACTGTATGATGGTATAGTATACAATACAGTGGCAAACTTGCACAGCACAATGGCACAAATTGTACTATTCTTCTGGCACTAACCCAGAGTTTCTAAAATCAGATACTAGATTTCAGCTCTGGGTCTTTTAATCAAATTCAGTTGAATGATATAAATGTAGTTCTGTTTTAGTATTCAACAATGGTTATTTTTAAAGGAAATTAAACTGTAGGAAATGCATTGAAATTTTGGCTGCCAGAAAGATATTAGAATTGGCTCTAAAGCTCATGAAAGAAAATTATAAAATTGTAAGATTAGGCAGGTATATTGGCTTTAATTCCACAAATTCTTTAGTTTTTAATTACACTCTCACGTCGCCGTATCTTTGGTCACAGTTCAGCAAACAGGTTAACCATGTGTTTCATCTTTGAAATTAATCACATGCATAAATACTTTACTGAATAAAGAATGATGTAAGATTATCCTTAAAATTAAGCATACTTTAAAAAGAAGAAATGTATTTTGTCATGTGTCTCCAAGCACCTGAGAGGTGCAACACAGACGTCAATAAAATGACACAGATGTTTGATTTTTAAGGGAGTATTTATATGGTTAGCTGCATTTCTTACTGCAGAACCCAAAAATTTTGTGGAATTTTGGGCTTAAATATACTATAGCGTGGCAATTCTGTGGTGGATGGTTAGGTTTTTTGGCTCTGATTTCAGTGATACAAATTTCAGTTACTCCTCCCTTTCCATAAAAATATTAATAAGCATTTTAATCCTTGATGCAATTGGCTGGAAATCAGGGACTAGAAAATGTAATAGAATACTTTTCACTGCAGAAGGCTCAAGCCCTGAATTGCATATATGTTCTTGGGTGTGCTGTACATGCTGGAAGGATCACATTTTTTTCTTCCTTAAAGCCAAGAACATTTCTCACTGCTGAAAGCTGTATTGTGCAGTAGAAGATCTCTGCACATGTGGAAAAGAGAGGGTTCTCAATGCTTACATCCCCTCTCCTGATAAAACAAACATTTGATTGTTGTTTTTTCAGAAACTTGGCTTGTGTGTTTTATGTATGGAAGAGTTCAACATGGGAATCTTTCATGCACGTCTTTACGTGGTTTTGTCCAGGTTTGATCAATGAAGGAAGTACTTATTTGACAAGCCTCAACACCTGGGTATACTAGATTAATTTCCTGCCGTGTAGTACTTGCCAGAATTAGAAGCAGTTTGAATGTATCCTGGAGTGTTCAAACTGGTGAGAGCTTTCTTGTCTGTGTATATGCTTCAGAAAATCTTGCTCTGCCATCATCACATGCATCAATCTTATTTGAAACAGTGAAATACTTTTAGGCTCAGATTCTCCTTTTTCCCCTTGAGTTTAAGGCTTATTGGCCTCTCAACTTCCTGCCAAGAGTGAGCGGTGGCTGGTAGCAAAATACGAGGTTGGGCCTTGGGACTGTTGCTTCCAACAATGTCACTTCACAGCACAGGTTTATTGAAGGAAAATTAGAATTGGTTTCTTTTTTTTACCACGTCCACTCCATGTGCTGTGTAGCTCCCATTCAGGCTTTGGGAGCTGTCTGAGATGATTAAAAGTTTGCTGACAAGGTAGAAGATTGCAAGGTTTTATTGGTTCCTCTACATCCACTGTTGTGATACTAATTTTTGAGGCTCTGGCTAAAATACGGTCATCTATTGAAGAGTTTCAAAAGCACCTGCTTATAGGGAAACCTTGTACTGTATTAAATGAAGCAGTGCTTAATCCAGTGGTTGAAGCATTTGCTCTAGCACACCCAAAACTGCTTGGAGGGATTTCTAAAGCTCTCTACTTCTATTCAGTTGCCTGGTTGGATTCCGTTGCAGATCTTCCAGGTTTCATGGCAGTTTGGGATCCTTCCTGAATAGCTTCCTTTCCTGAACAGCTACCTTAATTTCCTTGTCCCCAGACTAGATGAGGATGGGACAACCATGTTTTACTTCTGCTTGCTTAGTTCATGCTTCCCGATCTCCTGAATTCATTTTCCTTCCTCCCAGGGAAGGAGGATTTTCTGTCCGCAGAGGGCATAACTATCAACCTTTATTAATGGGCATAGCTTTGGACAATCATATTAACGTCAAGAATAAATACAGTAAGAGGATTTTTATCTGTACAATAAAACTGTTCAAGTACTAACATTCCATATAGTACCAGCAGTTTATGGAGCTGTATTGGCTTATAGGTTTAATATAAAACTGTGTTATCCCATAGGCACATTCTCCTTTTTCTATTTTTGCTAAGGTATAGATAGTAGATGTGTTAAAAGGGTGGATAATTTAATTATGTTATTTTACCATACAGCATCAGAAATATTTAAAAATGCAAGCTATGCAACAATACTAGTGAAAGGTGGTGTCAGAGATCCTGTCAGATATGAAAAGATTTTAGCTCTAGTTATTAAGCTTGATTGTTTCTGGTTTTCTGGCTATCCAGGTAATGGTGCCTGGGAGACAAAACACTCTTCTGCTTCAGCCTCTGCTGTCTGATACAGAATATAAAGTTACCATCACTCCCATCTATTCTGATGGGGAGGGCGTCAGTGTCTCAGCTCCTGGCAAAACCCGTGAGTGTAGATTTTCTTCTTGTCTTTGGCCAGGATATGCATGTAAAAGGCTTACTCTTTTGGCTTTAGTATTATATTTTAGTACAAATATGGGCTTACATTGCATAACTTCTATGACTCGAGCTCTACATTCATCTGTTCTTTCATTTATAAACAATGGGTTGCTTCTATTTGACAAATTGTATTCTATACCCAAATACTTTGAGTTTGCGGAAACTTACTGAGTAGTGAAGCTGGTAAGTCCTTGATAGATAGCCCAAAAGGACAAGCCAACTAATGCAGAAAATAAAGTAAACAATGCCTGTTGGGATTGTATCAAACCAGCCATTGTACTGTTACATTTTCTTTTGTGTGGGATCATTATTTCTTAAAGGCCATTAGAAATTCTGCTGAACTCTTTACAGAAGTCATTGCATCATCTCTAGCGTTCTGACCAAGTACCAAAAAATTACTCAGCTGTAGCTTAAGTTTCCTCTCCACTGTATGCTGGTAAAAAATCATCTCATTGTGTACTGCTAGTCATGACAGTATAATTTTATTGAATTATTCTCTTAATTTACATAATTTCTGCCTAAATTGAAGTGCTATTTGTGCAGACACAAATCACTTGTCAAGCATTCCTTTCATTCCATTTGAAAGCGTTAAGTGTTCACAAGAGCATGATTTATACATTAAAAACTTTGATGCGCTTGGATTGAAAGAAATTGTATAAATGAAAGTAAACTATGTTTGAATCATCTTGCTTAAAAAAAATGTAGGGACAAAGTTGTGAATTAATTTTAAAATTCTTTGTTTGTTGAATAAGTTCATAATTAATCCTTGATATAACTTGGTGTACTCAAACATATCAATGTTAATCCCCTGACGTAATGCCAAGGATGAATGTGATTAAAGGCTTTCATCCTGCCAATTTTACCTGTAAATCTGAGAGTACTGGGTACTGCACTATTTTCATGTGCCTATCTTGAATTTTATGCATGTGCTTATTTGAAATAGTATTGTAAGAGCTCAGTTTGGTTTCCCTTTAGTACCCCTGTCTGCTCCTAGAAATCTACGTATCTCAGACGAATGGTACAACAGATTACGTATCAGTTGGGATGCCCCACCGTCACCAACAATGGGTTACAGAATTGTCTACAAACCTATCAACAGTGAGTTTTTAAACTGATTTTTTTGTCATTTTTTTTCGATTGTACAACATCTTGACATCAACTTTTGCTGAATTTTGTACTTATATCTGGGAGCTGCAGTTACGGCCCCTCTGAAGTGCTATTCACTTAGATGTGTCTGGTTTTGAATAGGAAAGTTTTATAGTCACAAAATGATGCAGGTTGGAAGGGATCACTGGAGATCATCTGGTCCAACACCCTGATCAAAATGCGGCCTGCTTGGAACAGGTTTCACTGGATTTTGTCCAGTTGAATTTGTAATATCTCCAAGGATGGAAATTTCAAAACCACTCTAAGCATGTGTTCCAGTTTTTTGCTACCCTCACTGTGGAAATGTCTTTCCTAATATCAAATCAAAATTTCCCATGTTGCAAATTTTGTCTGTTTTGTCTTACCATCTTCCTGTTTGCCTCAGAAGACATTGTGTTCTCTGTCCCCTCCCATTGGGTAGGAGTAGGCAGCACTAAGATTCCCATTAGACTCTCCATCTTAAGGCTGATCAAACTCAGTTCTTTCAGTCTGTGCTCTTATGTCATTTTACCATGACTCTGTTTGTTTCAGAGGCTACACTTGCTCTTTTCCTGTTCTCCTATTCTTCTTCCTTGCTCTCACAATACAAAATTTTAGTTTCCTGTTCTACACCTTCTAAACACTTTATGTTTTCCTTGCCCATTTTGTCTGTGCTGCATCCTTTGTCCACCTGCGCATTGCAGCTAGACAAGATGCCCAAGCTCCTTCAAAACCCTTTAGAAAAATATGGTCTTCTATTGAGACAGAAACACAAATGTGTGACCATTAAGAGTCTAAAACACTGTCCAAAGACAATACTGTTGCCTGTTGTCTGAAGTGCATCTACGGCAACTAAGAAAGGCAACAAAGGAGCTGTTTGCAGTTCTGATTCGAGCAAGTTTTATTCTATTCTATTTTCATTATCATTTTTGCACAGTGTTAAATGATGCTGTTGTGTAAGAACCCCTTAAGGACTGCATTGCTGGCTGGCATCTGCTGTCCCCCCGTTGTTGGTCTTGGCATGCCATCAAACTGAGGAGATCTTTTGCTGCCTATTTAAAGCAGTAGTAAGTCACTGAAGCAGAACAAAAGGGTCTTCACAGATGCCAGAATCTAACCCTGCCTTAACGAATCCCACTGCTGAATTTCCTTAATGTATTGTGGCTTCTATCCATGCAAGGACTGAGCAGAATGTCTTTGTTCTTCTGTATGGCTGAAAAAAAATCCACAAAAAGAACAAGGCAGAAACATAACAGTAACTTTAGGAGCACTTGTAATTTTGGATGTCTTAAGATGTCAGTACCTGCTAACACAATGGATGAGCAAATGTTTTTCTAATTTATTCAATTTTTTGCAGTTCCTGGTCCTGCGTTGGAGACTTTTGTAGGGGATGATATTAATACCATTCTCATTCTAAATCTCTTCAGTGGAACGGAGTACAATGTTAAAGTATTTGCTTCATACTCAACAGGCTTCAGTGATGCCCTAACAGGCGTAGCCAAAACCTGTAAGAATGATTTCATGCTGTTCAAATCTCTAGAGACTGTTTTTCACTATAACCATGGCTTTGTGCAGCTCCCTGAATAAATTTTCACATGAAGACTTTCTCAGTTATGCGCAAATTGTTTTTATGAAATGAAAGTCTCTCTTTTCATCAGACTGTATTAGGCTTTAAAATAATCTGCTAGACATTAGCAAGACAGGAGTCATAAAACAGATATTGTAATTTATCAGCCCAACATATTTGCCTAGTAGTAGATATAAATGTCCTTAATGGAAAGTCTATTTAGTCTTTTTTTTTTTCCTGGCCCCAAAGATCTATATAATGATTAAAGCTTCATGTATCTAAAGCTTAATTTTAAATTAGATTTTAACAGAAATATTGCTATTATAATAATACTTTTATCCGTATTTGCAGCAACTGTTTAGCAGTGTTTGTTATTCAATCTTAAACAAAGTTTCAAATTTCTGGTCTAAAGATTCTCCTTTTTTTTTCTCCCTACCCTTCTTGTTTTGCATTTTCTTGACACAATTTTTTTAAGCAGCTTTGAAATTATTTGTTAAAATGAATTAGCTCAGGTGTTGCAGTGTAACTCTTTTGTAATTTTTTCTCTTGTATGTCTAATTAGAGGAGTAAATCTAATGTTTTGGTATTTAATTTTCAGTGGACCTGGGTGTGACAGATCTGGATTCCTATCAAGTCCGCATGACTAGCCTCTGTGCTCAGTGGCAGCTTCACAGACATGCTACAGCATACAGGGTAGTTATAGAATCACTTGTGGGTAAGTCACTAAGTAACTCAATATGCAACCACAGCCTAACCCAGAGAACCGAATTGCATAAGTTAAGAAATTGTATGCAGTTGGACCTGTAGGCTGTCTCCTTAAATACTGGAAATGATGGACAGGAGAGTTGTGTACACACTGAAAGTTTCTGGTGTAGAAGTAGTGTTTTTGTTCTTTTATATCAAACAGATGTTGATAACTTGCCCTTTTTATAGGAGGGAGCTTTATCCATCAGTAGAAGACAGGTGAATACCTGAGTTTTTCACTGGTGGGAGAGACAGACAATGGATAAAGGATGTAAAAAGGATTGTAAATGAACCCTCAGTGATTTCTCTGTAGGATTCAAATGGACATGAGAGGAGGGTAGAAGGATAGGGAAAGTTTGATTGCCTCCAGAGCATGCTTGCAAAGTCAGAAGAACATCCAGTTTTGTCTGTTCTCATTCTGTTGATTGTTAATTATAGCTTGTAGTAATGTTATTCCTCTGGATAAGCGTGAGATATTTTTGTGTGGCAACACATTGTATCTTGATGCTTTTAGCACTTGCTTTATAGAAAGTGAATTACAGCCTCTTCTGTCTCACTGATTCTCAGGTGTACCCAGAAGAGGTTATGGAGAAGTCAGTATCTGTGCAGGCTAACTCTTATCCCCAGTAGACATCAGTGATTTTTTGAATGGTGACAAATTAAAAGCTTGGATAACTTGAGAGAGGTGCATTTAGTAACATCTAATGGGATCTATCTAAGGTATCTTAAGAAATAGTATAAATTTGGTTGCAAAAAAAAATTACCTTTCTATGGAATGGCAAATGGCTGGTGATAACTTTCGTTTGAAGGCCTGGAATACAGACAAGCTGTTCAGAAAGCAGAGATCTTGGCTGGCAGAAGACAGCGCAGATTTCCTTCTCATCTGGGAGCTAGCCAACATTCTGCTTTTCATATAGAACTGCCAAAACTGAGCCAAAAGAGCCTAAATGTGAGCAGAATAAGCTGAAGTGTGAACAATTGCTTCTTATTAGCATCTATCGTGAAGAATTTTAATTGTCAGACTGTCTTGTACAGTTGTATAATTGATCAATTATTTTTATACTGATGTAACACTTCCTGATAATCAGCAGGTGTTTCCTTCCTTGATACTGAATGACATTTTTTGTATATATTGTGTAAAATGTGGAATCAGTTGCTTGCATTTCACTTCTTTGCTACAAATAATGAATTGTGCTGAAGGTTTTCTTAAAATTACTAAAATATGCCTTATGCTATTTCCAGTATCCAGGCTTTTTCCATTGTCTATATGTTTTCTAATTCAGAGTTTAGAAGAATTAATTTTGGAACCCTATAAATACTATTTCATAACTGAATTGTTAAGCGATTATTAATAGAAGCTGGAATACAGTACCTAATTTGGTCTCTCTTGCAATTACTAAGCACATTACAGACTCTGAGAACCAGAGACATAGACAAAGGATGCTGTAGGATTGCATAATGCAACAATTCCTCATTAGAGTCTGATAATTTAGGACCAGATCCAAAGCCCACTGGTGGCAAGTTAGTGATTTTTATTAACCTCAGTGCAAGGGGTGAAATTCGTGTTTTTTCCTGCAGATGACTGACACATTCCTCAGCTTCTACTTACTATGAAGGATGAAATGTTACAGAAACCTCTCCATAGAGGTGACTTCCCAGAAATAAGGCAGCATGTAGTTTATTAACTTATGTCAACCACTTGCCCTTCATCTGCTGTCATGTCCCCTTTATTTCAGATTTAATTAAATTACATTATTCAATAAAACAGTAAAGACATGTTTTAGTGCTTTCTTTTATAATTCCAGATGGGAAAAAGCGAGAAGTAAATCTTGGTGGAGGGACCCCTAGACATTGCTTCTTTGAGCTGATGCCTGGAACTGAATATAAAATCAGTGTTCATACACAGCTTCAGGAGATAGAGGGCCCTGCCGTAAGCATCATGGAGACAACATGTGAGTAAAACAGATCAGAGTTCAGCCAGCAGCGGTAATGCTTGATTGCTTCTAGTGTTTTCCCCTTTGCCCACGGATGTTCTATTCCTATGTGGTTTCCTATAGCTGAGTTTTTAATTTTTCAACTATACTGTGGCTCCTCCACAGAGGTACAGGATTTTGCACCACTGCTGTGTGTTACTTGTGAAGTCACATTCATCAACTGTATTGGACTTCTTATTGAGAATGAAACAGGAAGGATAGGTTAGCTTTCTTCATTAAAAATCCCACTGGGGGATACTCTGAAAATCTGTAACTTCAGAATAAAAAACAAATCCAGAAAATGAAGCAGAAAGTTTTGTATCCTGCAGCTTTTGTTATTTCGTAAAATCTCACCAGTGTCTGAGTAATTTACAGTTAGATGGGACCTTGACACCCAACCTACTTACGTATTTTAAAGCAAACAAACGAGCTAGTCTTTTTATTGTTATTCTCAGTAACACAAGACGGGCAAAACACCCCTCACAGCTGCTTTTGAAGACAAGATTCTGCTCTCGTGAGTTCAAACCCTGCAAAACAAAATACAGGATGAACAGAGTGAATATTTTACGTTATCGTTCTTTCTTCGAGCTCTTTAAGTGAACCCTTCCATGGTTTCACACACGAAAAACTTGCATGAGTGGATGACTCCACTTCCCAGTTGTCCATGGCTCATTCTCAGAGCAGTGAGGAACAAGCCAAGCTTCTTCTGCTTTTTAGAGGAATGTGTTTTGTTTGCTCTGAAGTCCAGGGAGTTAGGAAACATGAAGATGAACACACCGGGACCTATATGTCCATTTGAGAAAGATGGTTTGTGATACAGACAAATTATTGTATCACTTGATAAGAAAACACTCTTCAGAGTGACCTGTACTCCTCTGGTCCTTAGAGAGCAGCCTTTTAAGTCACTTTATGCAGTTGTGACCCTTTCTAAATGGATCTGGGCCTGCTCTGTCTGTGGCCATGGCAGTCCTGGCCATTAGTTAGTTTCTTGCAGGTCTTTTGGAGCATTGGCCCTTTCTCTTGTTGAAGCCAATGGGAAAACCCTCATCAGTTGCAGTGGGAATTAACTCACGTGGACATGAGGCTTGTAATGAATCATGTTTTCAGTAATCTTTCTCAGAGACAGGTACCTTTTTTCAAGTTGTCATGCCTAACTCTATCTATTGTCTATAAAAGTAATTTCTTATATGTTATAACAAGTAACAAGTAGAGGTTACTTGAAGGAATGATGCGCCGTCACTTGCGGCTTCCTACGCTAACTGCTGTGAAAACAATTGGAAAAAATGTACTTAAATGAAAGTAGACGCTTTTCCTCAGATGCAGCTGTGGAAGTCAACCTACTTGCATGTTATCTCTTGGAATTCAGGCAAGACTGTATTGAAAGACACTAAATAGAGCTCTTGCTGTCAGCGAAGCTGTCAGTTACCATGTATTCATCTAGGTTTCTGCAAGGTGGTCATTCCAAAGGTAATTTTCATAAGGATGAGACAGTTTTCAGAAACTGTATACAGTGACTTCAGTACAGGTCGCTGCAGGCAACAGTCCTGTAGAGCTGTGGTTGAAACTGTATTTCTAGCTGGAAACGTAAGAAGGTTTTCCACCGAATTCAGAAAAATCTTGATCAGAGCAGGCTCTGATCTGCTCAGAGTGCAGGCACTGGCTTGCTTTTGCACAGTCGCTTTGCATTTTGGATTGTAGGTCTAGTATCTTCTTTGCAGGTTAGGTAAGGACCTGCTTTCTGTGGCTAAGGACTAGTTGTGGCCAGAAAGTAAAAGCAGTCTTGTCCTTTAACAAAATAAGTTACAGATGCTAGGTCAATAATAATGCTGCTGCTTGGTCTGCTACACAGGGCAAATCCCCAAAAGGGGCAGTCCCAGTAGTACTTCAGTTGTACCATGGTATCATTCACACTGAAATGCAGCCATTAATTGCTCTGTAATAGTACTATCCTTTTTCAGGTGGTCAGTAGAGGAGAACATTGCATGCACATGATCTCCTACATTTCTCTCCAACTACATACCTAGTGGATTAAAGATAATGAATTTTAAATGTGGAGTAGAAAATGCTGTGTTTAATATAGCTACAATACACTGAGGTTTTAAGCATTTTTAATATTCCTGCCTTTTATTCTTCAGTACCACTTCCAACTCAACCTCCAACAACAGCTTCAACACCACCTCCGCCACCTACAATCCCTCCTGCAAAAGAGGGTGAGTGCTGCATGTGTGGGTTTGTAATAATTCTAAAGTGTCGATGCAACGTTTTTCTGCTTCTGACACTGTTTTAGACCTGTGGGGATCAGATTTCAAAATGCATTTGCTGCTGTGACACTGTTAAGGCAGGTGGCTTAAATTTTATGAGCCAAAAATCTGACATCATTATTGTGTTGTTGAAATTTGCAGAAAGGTTAAATATGGGTGAGATTTTCTTTTTCCCAAACTCCAAACCCATGCATATTCTGCAAGTGAAGCAGACATCCTCAGGTACTTAAAGTTGTTTTTTGAAAATATGTCTGCTTTGGATAATGGGAAAAGTTTTGGCCATGTTCAGTCTCTTCTTTCTGTTTATCATTTGAACATGTAGTGTTTTGTACAGTCTCATAAATATTTCCATGTGGGGAGCATTATTATTGGAGACTGAAGGTCAAATCCATCAGCTTGAAGTCAATGCACCAAACTGACTTACAGTAATTGAGAATTTAACCCATAAATGCAGGAAAAAGGACCTTGTGTGTTTTTAGAACTGCAGAGCAATAGATTTACTTATCTTATTTAATCCAAGCAGTATTCAACTTAAAATGGAAAATACTGGTACCAATCTTCCTGTCCCATTCTCTGGATTTAGATGAATATTTTTATTCATGATGAAATATGTTAAAAGACATAACTTTGCTTTGAGACTGTTTATTCCTGACCCCAAGCAATAGACCTGGATTCTGTAGAACATTCAAGGTTCCTAGTTCCCGTGAAAGACTGAGCAACTTTTATGAGGTGTACATCTCCGCAGGCCATTTTGAGTAAGAACATGCTGGAACAAGATGAGATGGGGGAAACCTGTGTTGTTACTAGATAGTGCGGTTAAAGTGGTGAGCATTATGCACTACAGAGCTTAGGGTGACTTTTTGAACAAACTAGTTTCCGACTGGGAACTTCCACAGTTGATATTCTCTCCTGTAGCTTACTGTGCTATGCTAGGAGTCTGGGATTGTAGAAGTTCATGTGTGACTTTACTTAACAACATAAATAAAAAGAACTGATATGACCTTGAAGTGTATTCTGTGAGAGGATCTGTCAGTGCAGAATGTTCACCCCTTGCAGAGCTCAGCTGGTTCTACACCTGTACTGAAGTCAATGCCAGCAGGTCTGTTTGCTAAAGCATTATGAACATCAAACAAGGGCTTTTTATGACAGTTGCATTTTCTTAAGCAATTTATGAGATTTCCTGAGGAGCTGAGGAATTGCTCTCATTCCAGAATACTTGTTTTTCTTTCCCAGTGTGCAAAGCCGCCAAAGCTGACCTAGCGTTCCTGGTGGATGGGTCATGGAGTATTGGCGATGACAATTTCAATAAAATAATTAGCTTTCTCTATAGCACAGTTGGAGCTTTGGATAAGATTGGTCCTGATGGAACGCAGGTAATCGACATGTAGGGAGATGGAGGGTGCGTGGACTTGGCAGGGTGTTTTAGACTAGCACCAGAAGTGAATTGAATAAAAAAGTAATTGACATCATTTCACAGTTCTTTTGAAAATATAAGCTACTTTTTTTAACCAATATAACCTTTTATACATATCATATAGTGGAATTCATTATATTAGTTTTGCTAGCATGAAAGCTAGGTAACATTTCAGTCTCACTGTGATGTTTACTTCCAAATAAGTTAAAAATGGCATTGATAAGGAAAATTAAAGGTTTGTTTATTTAAAATCCCATTCTCTACAAAATCTACAGTGCTTTAAGTAAAATATAGTATTTACAATGATTGTTCTATTTATATATTTGTTTAGAGAGATGCCTTTTCACTAGTTTTTGCTATATGGCTGTTTCCCTGCAGTATTGTCTATGGTGCTTTAGAAACTTATGCAAATGCTTAAGCTAAGCACATGAATAGCTGCTTTTAAAGCAGGGACACCACTTACGGAGTATCAGGTTCAATGTATGTCTTGTGAGTTGTAGGAGTTTAATATAAAGTATTGAAATGCAAAGTCTAGTCTCATGTAACGTCATATATGGGAGTGGCAATATTTCAGAATATGTCCGGGCAGCTTTCTGTGTCTTGCTTCAGTATTGATCCCTAACTTAACTTACTTATGTGCAGCTATTAATTCATGGAGAATTAATAAAGTCCCTGAAGTTCTGTGTATGAGTAACTGTAAACTCTGTATGAACAGCTGTAACTAGGATTTTGCTTTTGGGCTTGGTTTAAGAGTGCCTTTGCCAAAGTAGGTATTACTTTTTTCATCCTGTTTGCTGCAAAAGGAAACCAGAAAGTGTTACATGATTGCCCAGGCTGCAGGGAGTAAAAATAAACTTTATTTAGTGAAAGCTTCTTAAAGAGAGAAAAAAAATCTGGCTTCAGTTTAAAGGATGAAGCAAAGTTAGAAGAGAATCCTTGTTCTAACTGTGCCAATTCGCTTTTTGCTTACACGCTGGGTGAAGCTTTAGTAATGAACACATCTTTGTGCACAGGTGGCAATAATTCAGTTCAGTGATGATCCCAGGACAGAATTTAAATTGAATGCCTACAACACCAAAGAGACTCTTCTTGAAGCTATTCAGCGAATAGCCTACAAAGGAGGAAATACAAAAACAGGTAAGAAAAGTCATGATGATGATGTGAAGAAATTAAAGATGAGTGCTGAAAGGCTTAAAATCTGTTTTAGTTGGAAACTGTTTACTCAAGAAAATGCTACAATGACACCTTCAGTTGTACCTGGACTGTACCCTACAATCCAGAATGGGAAGATTTTGTATCCTTAACCTGCACAGAATACCCTTTCCCACTGTCATGATTTAACTCAAGTGGGCAACTATGTACCACACAGCCACTCACTCCCTCTCCCCACCTCGGTGGGATGGGGAAGAGAATCAGAAGAAGGTAAAACCTGTGGGCTAAGAACAGTTTGATAATTGAAATAAAGTAAAAATATAATAATAATAGTACTAATAGTAATAATAACTAGTAATAAAAAGGCAAATAACGAGACAGAAGAACAAACCCCAAGAAAAGCAAGTAATGCACAATGCAATTGCTCACAACCCGCTAATCGATGCACATCCTGTCCCCAAGCAGTGATTGGTCCCTTTGGGTAATATCCCCCAGTTTATATACTGGGGATGATGCTGTAATGTGGAATTCCCCTTTGGCTAGTTCAGGTCAGCTGTCATGGCTCTGCTCCCTCACAGCTTCTTATACCCCTCCTCACTAGCAGATCATGAGAGACTGAAAAGTCCTTGACCAGGATATGCGCTACTTAGCAGCAACTAAAACATCAGTGTCCCATGAACATCATTATCACACTAAATCAAAACCACAGCACTGTATCAGCTAAAAGGAAGAAAATTAACTCTATCCCAGCCAAAACCAGGGCACCCACACATGCTGTGTTCTTGATCTTCACCTTCTGGATTGAGAAACAGAGGCCTGAAACAATTAGATTTTCAAAGGTTAGGGTCAAAATTAAACATATCTAAATCTCTATTTTAGTAATTACAGAATGCACCAGTTTACAGACTACTCAGGACCCAACAGATTTCTCTCTTTATTGATGCCTACCATATGATATGAGAAGCCAATAGAAACTGGGTTTATGTCACAGTGAAAGTATGCTGTCAATTTTTTTCTGTTTCAGGCAAAGCCATTAAACATGCAAGAGAAGTCTTGTTTACTGGAGAGGCAGGCATGAGAAGGGGCATTCCAAAGGTTTTGGTTGTCATTACTGATGGGCGATCACAGGATGATGTGAACAAAGTCTCCAGGGAAATGCAACTAGATGGTAAAATGTGTAGTTTTAAGAACTCTTCACATTTTTCTTTTTCTCTTTAATTATAACTGTGTAAGTTTGGGCATTAGCTAAGGGTAACTTTTGCTCCATGAAGATTTCCAGTTTAAAAAAAAACAGAGAAAGTCGGAATCTCACTAGGATATGGTTAAATTCTGGATTTGCGTGTGATTAATGAAATTATTTTTCGTTTTGGTGGGAGTGCTAAAATTATGCAGTAGTCAAGGGAACTGTTCCCATGATGAATAATTTAGGGGACATGATCCCAAGAGTCTGGACTGATGTCTATGAAGTGTAGCCTTGCCATTACAAGCACACTAGACTGTTTTATTCTCTGTACGGGAGATCCTTTGAAAATTCTTTCATCTGTTCTTTTACTGATTCTGATCTGCTCTCATGTTACATTAATTACCTTTAGGAATTTTTTTTTAAAGCACCATTTTTAGAGCTTTAAGCAGCCACACAGTGTTGTGAGTCTAAGCATAAAAACTGGGTTAGTTGTTGTAGAAATGTCTCATACTGAGGCTTGTATCAAAATCCAAAGGCCACAGTGTGCCACATGGAACAAAATTAAAGGATGGAAGAGAAAAAGCTATAATCCTTTTAACGTGAGGAGATTTAACAGTAAATTAGATTTGTGCTCTTTTATTTGCCTTTAGACTTTGGCAGCTTGGAAGTTACAAGTGTATATTAGTGATTCCTGAAACCCAGTTCAGTTGTTGATCTTGGCTGCCTGCTTGTATTACAGCTAGATGCTGAGTGCAGTGCCTTCATAGGTAAAATCACATCACAAAATAGTAGGGCATGCATAGCTTGTTTCAAGTAGCAATCAAGAAAACCCTGTGCTTGTCAATAAATTGGAGACTATGTCTGACTACAAAAAAAAGTGTTCAACAGTCAGGTAAGTCTTGCAGTTGCCTATTTAACTATTAGACTGGCAGCAAGCTTGAGAGAAGGCATACGGTGGGGGCTCAGTTGCTGACTGGGATGTGCCATCTTGAACGAATTACTTCCTCTCTCTCTTTTCCTTTTGCGCATGCTGTATGTTTAGGCTGCTGATAGGTTGAAGCAGGTACTGACTCACATCTGTGATTGAGACTGGCATGAAGAGGTGCCCATCTTTGATGAAACATGATGATATTTTTATAAATATACAAGTCAAAGTTTTGTTAAGCTAAAAGCTCTGCGGAAGGTGATGAATGCCCCTGGGATTCATTCAGACTTGAAGACAGTATTGCTTGACCGGAGTAAATTTGGGAGTGAGCCATGCAAGAGGACAATATCATTAACAATATTCAACCTCATGTAGACAGGTTTTTTTCTGTATCTGTTGTGGAAAGGAAAATGTTGAAAAACTTCTAGTTAGTTTGCTGCTCAGCGAACATATAGGATACAATTTCTTTTTCACTCAAATCTTTGAAGCCAGTGTCGAATTTCAAAACATATTAATCTAGAATATATAGAACATATTCGACCAGCGGAGTTAAGTCACTGATGAAATGAGAATGCATTTATTTCCTTGTTCACTCATGAGGAGGCAGTGGCTTAAAAACTCTGATTAATATCTGCCAAAGAACAAAATCTGTAAAAGTCCTATATGAAATTAATTTCTGTGCTTTGTATTTATGATGTACTTGATGCATGGATATTTTTGTGTGTAATACCATGTAGCATTAAATTAGAAAAACATTTGAACATCCACTAAAACTTTAAACTACTGAATAGTCGTATGTCTTCAAGAAAGCACTTAAGCTTTAACTGATTAACTCATTAAGCATAAATAGCCAAAAGAAATATCTCACAGAGAATGTATTACATTTATTTTAGATTCAATAGGTGCAGGAATTTGTAATAATAATAATATTTCCACCTTTTACTTAATCAGGAAAGGAGCCAGTGCAGATACAGTTGTGCTCATATTGTACTTCCACTCTATAAATGAATGACTCATAAACATGTTCTTTTTTGTTTTGCAGGTTTCACCTTTTTTGCTATTGGAATAGCTGATGCTGACTATTCAGAGTTAGTTAATATTGGCAGCAAGCCCAGTGAAAGACATGTCTTCTTTGTGGACGACTTTGATGCCTTTACAAAGATTGAAGATGAGCTCGTCACTTTTGTTTGTGAAACTGCATCAGCAAGTTAGCTTTGACTTATACTTGCTTCTAAAATAAGTGCTAATTATTGGGTTGTTTGTAGCTGTTAATTTTCTATTAAAAGGTATTTTCGATCCTTTTAACATAATTTACTGCAGATGATATAACTCTACTGTTATTTCCATAAAAGTTTAAGGAAATGAGGGCATTTGGACTTCAAAACAATTAATGATTGTTTGCTATAAATCAGGAATATAGCCATTGGTTGAAAAAAAATTATTTTAGATATGAAACTTTGTTAATGGCTCAGAATTTAGTAATAAAGTTAATTGTATTTTATTTTCTAGACTACTTCAACCATCTTTAAGAATACACTTGGATACATTCATTATTACTCAAATCACATTGTTAGTTTTCTAATGGAGAGCTAATAATGTTTCTATTACCAGAGAAAGTAGAAGAGTTATAGCCTAAGGAAAAGCATAAACCACATCCAAACTCTTTGAAATCTGTGAAAACACCAAACTTAAAGACTTTTTATGAAAATGAAAGACATTCCGGAACAACGCCTAATGGTTAGAGGTCAATAATTCCCATGCTTTTAGGTGTTTGCCCTCAATATGCTTCTTATATGTCAGCTAGGAAGTAGAGAGTGTGTAGCTTATATAAATCTTTTGTGATTGTAAGGAGTCCTCATGCATAGGACTGCAGGTTATCATGGGACTGTGAGTTATCAAAGCTGGTGAACACAAATATGTTGTTTGTGTCCCAGTAATTCTTGGGTTTTGACCATAAATTCTGCTTTAAATAGTAGAGAGAATGGTGAACACTGAGAATGTCACTCAACAGTAGCGTTTATTGGTTACTTGTTCTTGTATTCCAAAAGTAATCTCTAAGTATCCTGGGGTGCCATATTTGACACCCTGCCTCTTGGTTTATTGATTTCCCAGGGCACCTTTCCTGGAAGAGATTAGTGTGCTTTCTTCTCTGCCATAAGAAAAATATAAACCAGATTTACAGCTATTTAAAATGTGCGCACACATAGGACTGTGTGGAATTCCGGTCTCTGTCGCTTATGAAAGCTATTGTGGCAGAGAATGCCAACTAAACTAATTGAAATTGAGATGGAGTTAGGTTGGAAAAGGTCGTATGCAGAGAACTAGGTTAAAACCCAGTATAAAAAAATGGGGGTTTTATGCAGCAGACAGTGAATTTGTTGTCACAAGAGGTTATGAAGGCAGGTTCATAGAAGGATTAGACAAATTCATGGACAACAGATCCATAAAATAATATAATATGGAACACATAGGGATGTACCCTTTAATATCTTTGCTACAATCCTTGTTGATCCTGAGCAGCATCAACTGAATGGAGTAGGATGTAGCCAGGTTTGCATGCCCTTCCTAAACATCATCTCCTTCTGATATTGTTGGGGATAGAGTACTGGGCTGAATGGATCATTGATCTGACCCAGTTGGACATCTCTTGTATCCTTAAATACATCTTTCCTTCTTTTGCAGCCTGCCCATTGGTAATTAAAGATGGAAACAATTTTGCAGGTACAGTATTTTTGTGTTCATTTTTGTTCCTGATTCATGGAATCATTTTCATTACCTGATTTTCACAGTACTAGGCAATAAATTTCTTTTTTTGAAAACAGCTGTTAAACAGATGGTAAATGAATCTGATGCAATTGGATTTTTCCTCTTTTTTTATTTCCTGCAATGCAGCATTAATTTAAATTAATAGAATGCATATTTTGATACCTTCCAGGATTTAAAATGATGGAAATGTTTGGTTTGGTTGAAAAGGAGTTTTCAGCTGTGGAAGGGGTTTCAATGGAACCTGGTACCTTTAATGTTTACCCATGTTACAGACTGCACAAGGATGCCTTGGTATCCCAGCCTACCAAGTATGTATTAATGTATATATATATTAGAATCATAGAATCATGTTCATAAAACTCACGAAAATAATTGTCCAGTGCAGGCAAGTATTCATTTCAGGGACCAATATTTTCATGTTGGAAGAGCAGAGTTGCTAGAATGTTTGGTGTCCTGAGTCTTCACTCAGTTTCATTCAAAAAGCAGTTGTGGGTAACACTAAGGAAGCCCACTGGCTCTTTTGGGTTTCTCACATGAGCCAGTTTCAGGCTTGTGCCAGTTTAGCGCCTAGGAATTTCATGCAGGTGTATGTCTGGGCAGATTCCAGCATGTAGTACTTTGTGAAAGGTGCCTCTGGAATGCAGGTTGAAGCCTGAGAGAGTTCGGAATGTCTTTGAAGCAGGGGTCAGAACAAGAACCTGCTTTAGCAGGTCACTTTTACTTCAGTCTATGTCCATTCATTGATTATAGAGGAAGATTATCTCCTTATGCTGAAATGAGTTTGTGTGAGCACTGTCTAGTACCTTCCTGGGAGGCAGGACATAGTTCAGTCACAAAGACTGTGTCCTGAGAGAGAAATGGAGGGGGTGATGAAGAAACCTCCCATTGAACTTTTACAGTCATTCTTCAGAGTGGAAGTGATAGAAATTCTCCATTTCTTCTGTGAACAGTGTGTATTTTGTGTTTGGTCCCTCTCAGTCCAGTCCCCCACTTTGTAGTAAGTGGCACCAGAGAAAAGCAGTGGCCCTGCAGGATTAAATATGAAAAGATACAACAAAAAGTACTGAAAAAAGAAAGAAATACAAAGAAAGAAAGAAATTACTATTAAGGCTTATATTAGATTTTAGTCTTTTTGTGTGATTATTCTGTCATGTCCCAGATGAGGCTGTACTTGGACCTGTTTCACATTCTTCACATTTAGTTTCATCCTGGGTCTAGATGGGCTGAAATTTCCAAGGATTAATGTTTCTCGCTTCTTTTTCCCTTTCTGCTTCTTTCTAACTGGATCTGCTGCATTTACATGCTCTTCTGTAGTTGCCACCCCAGCCCAATCTTGCTGCTTCATTAGGCTTTCACTTCCTTTCATGGTTCAGAGAATACCTTTCTCTTGACGATCTACAGGTATGCCTGACTATAATAGTGCTTGTTTTTATCATCGCATCTGTGCGCTGAATGTCATTAATGTTGCTGTCCTCTGTGTTTGCCCCACCCTGCTTATTGAATTTTCTTTCATTCTTTTCACAATGGATATATTGTATGCCTTTTTTTCTTACACTTACTGAGTTCCCTCTCTATTTTCTCAATGGCAAATGTGCAGTGTAATATCACATTTGATCATCTACAGATTCTGTACAGAATATATTGCTTATGTATCATATTTAACTCATTTGCTAGCATGGTTCATATCTATGCATTTTATATGTGCCAGAAATACTTCAGAAGGAATGGGTCTTATCTGGGGGGGAAAGAAATTGATTACATAAACACTTCAGGCTTCTTTCAGACCCCTTTACCGCAATTTTAAGGAATCAGGCTAGTCAGTCATTTCAGACACTCACCCATATGGCCTACTTTGGTTTTTAACAATGTAAGGTTAAATTAAACTGCAAGTACTAAATGACAAATTTTAGGAAATGGCATAGAATAGCATACATCTTTTATGTCATAAACTTCCTGTCTTCAGCAAAAATTCTAGGAGATTACATTTCTGAATTGTGTGATCTGTTTTGTCTTCACTTTCTTCTATATTGGCTTTGAAATGTATAAATTATATTTCCTGTTGTATATAAAGCTTCCTGTTACAGTCTCTGTCGCTCCTAATTTTAATCCATCAGTGATGGTTTAATGACAAAGGGTATGTCTGTTGAGATTGGTCTTCCAAGCAACTTCTATTTTCATTGTCCGTCAAACTAGACAGTAGCAAAGGTCTTGCAAGTGGCAGCTGGTTTATAAAAACTTTTAATGTAATTAATTTCAGCTTTATTTCAAATGGACCCCTGATTTGATCTGCAAATTTTTTAAAAAATTAATAATTAAGGTCAATTTTTTAAATTTCAGGAGGAAAAATCTTCCCCTTTGTTCATAAGAATTCTTTCGATACTCATTGAGTAGATTTTGCAAACGTGTTTTCATATCACTTCAGTCTTGATTTTCAAAGAAATTTACAGAGTAATAGAAAGCGTCTTAAGTGAACATCTGGTGAGTAAATCACCAGATTTAATGTTTGTGTCAGTTTAAAAGACATTACTTCTCTTACAGGTATTTGCATCCTGAAGGTCTCCCTTCTGATTACACCATTACATTTCTCTTTCGCATACTCCCTGACACACCTCAGGAGCCATTTGCTCTTTGGGAGATTTTAAATGAAGGATACGAGCCACTGGTTGGAGTTATTTTAGACAGTAGGTATTTTGTGTTTTATCAGTGACTTTGTCTTCAGGTGTGTGAATTATTCATTCTGTCTTTAGTATTATTCTGTCTTTGCGTTATTGCCACTGTTTTAATCTGCTGCCAGAGCAACTACCTGAATCTGGATAGTGATAGTTTCGAATGGATGCTTTTAGATTCAATTTAACTGAGTTTAATCTGGAGTTGGAGTCAAATTTTGAGTACAGTGCTCTCAACTGGGAGGAATGATGCTGAAATCCAAAGAGCTGTAACAGATGTAAAATGATGTAAGGGAGGTACCAATTTGCTTTTAAAATTTCCACTGGTCTCAGTCTGGTACTAGTAGAATCTATTCTGATATATGCCAGTGGTACTGAGTTGATGGTATATGCAGAGGCAATGCAGTCTGGTGGATAGTAAACTTAGAGCTAGAGACTTGAGCTCTTGATGACTCTTCATTTCTATTTGATTTGACTTCTACGACTCTAAAATAAGGACTATGATTTAGAAGGTTTCCATATTTACAATTGAGAAGATGTAGATTCTAAGATAGCTGTTCTTCATAGCTGCCAATTTTAAAAGAGGTGTATTAGTACTCATCTTTCTATCTTTTCTAGAATTTTTTAGATATGTCACCTTTAAATAGGTGGGAATTCGACACTTAGCTAGCTTGAGGATCCATGCCTGCTTTTCATGTCCAAGTCCCACAGAGAACTAGTGAGAGAGTAGGATCAGGTAGACAGGGGTGAAGTAGACTCCCAACTATTGGTCCAACCTTCCTGTCAAACCAGGAAAGTGCATTTCTCTGGGATAGCTTGTTGCTTTCTGGCCCATATACCACTTATGAATGTGTTTTACTATTTGATAGATTTGATGCAATTTAATATAACATCTTTGGTTGTCTTCATTAAACACAAAATTGACTCTTTCAAATAATGAGGCCAAGAGCCTCTTGGATTGCATTAGAAAAGAATTGCTAGCAGGTTGAAAGTGATGATTCTTGCCCTCTGCTCAGCACTAATAAGGGTGGTAAGGCACTGGCACAGGTTGCTCCCACAGAGGTTGTGGCTGCCCCATCCCTAGAAATGTTCAAGGCCAGGTTGAACAAGACTTGAAGCAATCTGATGTCCCTGCCCATGGCAGGGAGTTTGGAACTAGATGATCTTTAATGTCCCTTCCAATGCAAACCATTCTATGATTCTAATGTGCAGGCCTTTCCTTCCTCTAACACAGAGCCCTTATTTTTATTCTCACACAGATGGTGGTAAAACTCTGACTTTCTTCAACTATGACTACAAAGGAGATTTTCAAACTGTGACTTTTGAAGGTCCTGAAATAAGGAAGATATTTTATGGGAGTTTTCATAAGGTTCGTGATGGTAACAATTAAAAAAAGAGCACTCTGAATAAATGTTTAGGAGTTTTTCATGCTTCAAAATCTTCTTTCATGTGGTCAACCACTGCCAAAAGAAATGTATTTTGCATATTCAGAATCATCTACCAGATTGTCCAAATCTCTTTGCAATATTGAATTAACATTAAACAAGTCATAGTTTCTCTGATGAAGCTGATGTGATCAATGTTCATCTTGTGCTTTGTGCCTGTACTTTAGACTTGATTAAAGATACTTGCCTTGAAAAGTAATTTGGAAATAAATTTGCTTTTCCTTTTAAGGCCTGGATTAGAAATGTCACTCATAATGGAAAGAAAATATCCAGCAAAAAAAAAAAAATCCTTTTTTGACCACAATTGTTATTTTAAAATATATTTCAAGGGCTATGCCATGTCGAGCTTTTCTTGGCTGTTAGAGAACTTACACATTCTTTCTGAAAGCAGATGAAATAGTGCTGGGATTATAGCACATATTTGTTGTGGAAGGTGCTTTTGTTGTTCACTTATATTCCTGATGTTTGTATCTTGCCTAAACAAAAAAAAAGGAGACAGTGGGTTGAGGGATGACATTTACAGAGCTTAACTTTTCTGTACTTCCTTTTTAATCAACAGACCAAGAAAGGGAGAGTAGCTCAGGGCTGCAGTCTAATTCTGACTCTCTTAATTTGTGCTTTGAAGGAATATATGGACAAAAGAGTGCGAATGAAGGCTTTATGAAGTAACTCTGTGGTTCTTTTCTGCACTGTTTGATGTGGTTTGGTTTCTTTCAGTGTAAAAACTCCATGGCGAAAGGTTTTGATGTGTAGTTAATGCATAATTTGCAGAAAAAATTTTATTGCTTAATTTTGTTTTTTGCAAGTGGCTGTAAAAGACGCACTGGTGAAATTCAATGCTATGTAGTAGGATCATACAAGACAAAGGAATTATTAGTGACCACATAAATCAAGGGCTGTTTGGGATCTGGGTGGCATATGAAATTGTATAGATTTTTTGTCAAGGATAAATTATTTTCTTGCTGGAAAAAATATGTGAGGTGTCACTTTGTATGCAGATGTTCCATAAACAGAAAAATTAACTAAATTAAACAAACAGATTAGAGTCATAGAATAATTCAGGTTGAACGGGACCTCTAGGGGTCATCGGGATGACTTGCTATGGATTATTTTCCGAGTTTTATTGGCAAACATGGAATTTGGAACTTATTTCAAAAAATGTCCTTTCCCCCTCCCCCATTTTCCCCAGGAATTTAATATACCCTATGTGCTCCTTTGTGTGTTAAAGCATCTTTTCTTTTGCTTAGTTGCATGTTGTTATCAGCAAGACTACAGCCAAAATAATTATTGACTGCAAGGAAGTGGGAGAAAAGACCATTAATGCAGCAGGAAATATTAGTTCTGATGGCATAGAAGTGCTGGGGAGAATGGTCAGATCCAGAGGACCAAGAGACAACTCCGCACCAGTGAGTAGAACAAGAACAAGTCTTCAAAACATCTAAAATATTCTAAAAACAAGTTTGAGAACTTTGCAGTTAGTTTGAAGTTGAAGCACAGTGAACTCATATTTGAAACAGCAAAGCTCCAGCATTTCAGAAATTCTGCAAAAGCCTGCAATAGTTCTCAACTTGGGTAAAATCTATTTTTGATTATTTTAAAAGGAAATCACTAGATTATCATTGTTCAAATGTTATTCTCAAACACATATATGAACACAATCAATATATTCAGATATGGCTTGGGTTAAAAACTTCATTACATAGAGTAATACAATGTATAACTCCCTTGCCTGGAATCATTTAAACTTTGGTTTGAGTGATAATTATTCCACATGTCTCTTATTCATTCCCTGGTATTCTAACAAAGTTTGCCCCCTAGGTCACTGTCTGTTTATTAAATAATTGAACTAGCTTGACACAGATGATCCCCCAAAGCCTCTGTCTTAGTACATCTAGTTCTTTTTATATTCTAAACTATTTTAAATATGAAAGATCTTCCCCAAGATTAAGTATTCTTTCAATTCCTCTAAAATTACTTTCCTAGAAGCAGTAATTGATCATCCTCTTTGCATGGCAACCTATGGGAGCCTTTCCGTTTTGTTTCCGTTGTCATTAAGAAGGTTTGTTTAGATTTTTCAGATAGATTTAATTGTTGAAGAAGAATTTCCAGTCTGGTGATGATCTTAGGAAGGTTTCTTTGCCATGCAGTACGGTTTGCTAATTTTCTTTGAACTTTCTTGACCCTAGAGTGAGGTTCCAAAGAATGTGAACCTTGAACTCAAGGCTTGATTGGAATGGGAATGAGGTTTCAAAATTGTATTTATTTGTTACTGTATGGAAATGTTCTGGTTTAGTAATAAATAAGCCTTCAGAATATATCTCTATGTACAAAGAAAAGAGCCTTGAGGCCTCAAACTTATGGATAATAATTATATGAAGCCTGTAAAGACAATAACACAGAGAAACCTTTGTAGTCTCATTCCAATAGAAACAGGAAAAGGCAGACTTAGGAAATCTTGGAATTAGAGAAGGCTTTGTAAAGAAGTGGAAAGAAATGGTGTCTTTTGTTAGAACCCAGGAATCTATAAAAGATAAGTCAGACTGCCCACTCACTGAAAAATTTGGTTTTGTTCAAATGAACTGTAAAACTGATGTAAGGCTACAAATGTGTAGCTGAAGTTGAAAATTCTTTGCTCCATAGTACTGCTTGGCAGCCTTCGAGTATTGCCACATATACCAAATCACAAGCAAGTCCAGAAAGCGCCCAAATACCATTCTTTAAAGTTTCCATTCTGTGCGTATCTTTCCTATTGAGTGGAACTTGTGTGAATAGTCACATTTAAACCTGAATGACTTGGTTTCTTCTGTTCCAAAAATTAGAAGACATCAAAGGAAGCTAGTAGGAGGCAAGCTAGAGGTTCTTTTTACAAGAGGTAGATAGATCAGCGCAGCTTCTAGTCACAGAATTTTATGGGTGCTAAATACTTATACAGATTGTAAGAAAGCCTGGATAAATGCATAAAAGGGGAATATTGGTTGTTAAATCTAGGGCAGGGCATCCCTGATCTGAAAGTCATTGGAAAATAGTAGACTGTATGGTAGAAGTATGACTTACACCCTTGTGCTTCATTACATATCATTTGTGCCACTGTGGGAAATAGAATTCAGGGATTTAGTCTTTTCCAGTCTCCTCATAGCTTTTAGAGGCTCATAAAGGCATGAAACAGCAAAAATTCCTTTTTGCAAAACATTCTGAAAAATTGTTTTGAATTTATATGAAAATTGGAATTTGTTGATAGCTCTGTACAGGTCTTTTTTCATTAGCTGTATGATCATGGAATGCTTTAACCTTAGTGTTAGAGGTGCTTATTACCTAAAATAGAAACAGACAGGCGATTATTTTGGGATAAAATTGTGGATGTTTTGTTCTGAATTCACATGGAACAGTTTAACATTGTCAGAATCCAGTGCAATTGCTTGAATTTTGCAAAACATTTTAATTTCTGGGGATATAATTGTATCAGAGTTTGATTTTTTTCCCAATCAATGTGTATGGTGTGCAAGAGTTTGATGAGCAAGCAGAAATAGAGATAGATAGGACAAAAAGAGGATTAGGCTGAAGGTGCTGTGCCCTTTTAACATCCCCTTAATAGTGCAGTGTCTCTGGATTAGGCACTCCAGCCAGGTAGAGCAATGAAACCTGACTGTGACATGCAGCAACTAAAGTTCTTTATTCCTTCAGCAGGATATAATAAAAGGTCAGGCTTTGAAACATTGTTTATTTACAATTCACAAACCTTCTCTTTACTGAAGTTTCTTTTTAATTTAAATTTAACTTGTTTAACTCCATGTATTGTTAAAAAAAGTAATGTCTAATGTGGTCTGCTGTTGAGAAATCTTTGCAGAGCTGTAGCCTGATCAGAGGACAGTCGGACTTTTCCATCTTATTGGTTCTGCTTTCAGAGCTGGATACATAGAAAGCAAAATCACTATGAATACAGAGAATTATGAATAAATGTTTAACAGTAGCAAAGAAAGCTTTGTTTAGTTATTTAGCTTGAGTCAGAGCAACCCACGTAATAGCATAAGAATACTGAGTCATTCAACATTTGGATAGTGAATACAGCAATTCAGAGAATGCCTATTTGCTCTGTATTTTACACTAACAAGCTTTGTTACTATGATTCTCTAGGTTGCCTAATCCAGAAAAATGGATGCATATATACGCCTATGCAGGACTGCGTAATTTTAGCCATTACTGTTAACATTCTGTTGTTCAGGATAACAGAATAGCTTGGGATAAACTGGATTATGGAAAAAACTGGCAATACAGCTTGCTTCTGAATCCAAATTTCTTTCTGCACAACCTTTTCTGGAATGTCTTGTTTGCTTAAGTGTAGCATCATGCAAATGCCCAGAGGCATTCTGAGTCCCAGAGCACTATGTTCATGCATGTTCAAATACCCTGTGCTCAAGCTAATTGGTCCTTCCAGAATTAGTAGCTTTGGGATGTGTAGCAAAGAGGCATCTAAGCAGCTCCACGTGGACCTAGCCTGCATTTAACATAGTGAAAGACTTGCTGAGCTCAGGATAGACCTTTGCAGAGGCAAACCAAGGGGCCAAAAGCTGCCTTCATGCTGCACTTCAGCTGCCTAAGGTGTTTAATATGGATGCAGCTCATGTGCGTGAGCATCCGTAGTACAGTATATGTACAAGCCAGCTAATCTGCTGGCAGCTAAGAAGAATATATATGAAAGTACTCCTTTGTTTAAAATAGAACAGTTGACTGTATGTAAGAGAAAAAATGAGGCAAAGCTGAAGGTGCATGTATGTAGTTAATTTTAACAGCTTTAGAAGCAATGCGGCTTTAAGAAAATTCATTCCTTTGTTCTAGTGTTAGAATAATGCCACTCAAAATAATAATGGGAGCAAACCCAAAGAGAGTTCTATCTCTAGCAGTTCCTCAAATTTTTTAACATGTGGGGTTAATTTAATGGGATGTTCTGTTCCATTTCCCTCTCTATTCAATATGCACATAAATGAGGCATGGAAAAAGAATAGAAATAGTAACAGAAGAAAGCTTCATGTCTCCAGACCCCTTTGTTCAGTTCAAGGCTGTAAAGGAGACAAGTGGTTTTACCACTGAGTCCTATTCAGTATATTGTTTCTGAGTACCTAGCATACATTATTTTTACCAAATGTGTGTGTTCTTGTAGATTAAATTCTTGCCCAAACAGTGTTCCCAGACCTGTGGTGGGAATTTTATTTTCTGCCCAATGTTGTCATGTGTTGAGCAAACTTTTCACCATCCTTAAACTATCATTGCCTGGGGATAATATGGGTAGGAGATGGCACATTCTAAAGTAAAATAAAACTTGAGAAAGTGATAAATATTATTTGTGGCTCAGCTCCGGTGTAAGTAATACACTACAGAGACCTTGTCCCAGATAAAAGCTGAGCACCAGACCAGTGGGTTAAGAGGAATTACAGTTTTAAGAAGCTGAGCTCTTTTTTGCCTTACTCTTAATGCCTCCTTTGCTAGAAAAAGGTATCGGAAGGCACCGTTGGGCAAAATTAGGAATTTAATAAAGGAGTGGGAAGAATCCAGCAAATGCCTACAGCATTTAGCCTTGAACAGCTCATTTGGGGTCTGATCGTTTGGACAAGTTGGTTAGAACACAAGTTTAGTAGAAAAAATGGCTTTTATTATTTAAGTTTGCGTATCTGTGGCTAGCTGCTCAAAGCGTGTCTAACCTGAGTGCTTGAATCAAGGTAGCTTTTCTCGCTGATAGCTCCATTTTGCACTGATCTTACAACTAACAGTCATTTTGTATATCACCCTTGTTTTGAAACAGTTGCAGCTACAGATGTTTGACATTGTTTGTGCTACCTCTTGGGCTAATCGAGACAAATGCTGTGAGCTTCCGGGCTTGGTAAGAAACTTCTTTCAATAACTGTAGAATTTGTCTTTTACTTTCCCTTTTATTGAGACAAATGTTCAAATGGAAATGGCTGGTTAAAAGTTTTCAAAAAAGTCTGCTTGACAGTCAACGAGATGCATGTTTCTAAATCAAGTAGGTGCTTTTGAGGCATCCACGCAGTACTATGTCTTGAACTCATAAAATTCTTAACTTCTGAATCAAAGTTTTGGACATCATTCTCTTCCTATCTTGATCTTTCCTTAGAGAGATGAAGAAAATTGCCCTGCCCTTCCTCATGCTTGTTCCTGTTCAGAAGCTAGTAAGGGTCCCCTTGGACCTCCTGGACCACCGGTAAGGTTTTATTCAGGTTTGTAGTCAACTGTAGCAAAAAGTGGCCACCTTTATTCCAAGACATGTGAATATACTGCCATTGTATAACTAATATGGTAAATTAGGGTTTAAACTATTGAAAAACAGATAAAATAACACTCAATTCATAGCAAAGTTGCGAAGTAATAAGTGGTAAAAAACCTTCTCACCCAATAAATAAGTCAAATTCTTAATGGTTTAATTGAGACCTGAAGCAGTTAGGATAATCTTTAGACCTTGAATCTGTCTGTAGTATTAGTAGACGCCCTAGTTAGTGCCATTTATTATTACTTAAATCACCCACTGTCTATCTACTCTAGCACATGTACATTAAAGGTAGCTTGGAGGTTAGGTTTCTGAAATGCTCATTTACAGTGTTCTTATGAATTAAAGATCTAGGGTATGACAATGCCACTTGTGTGATAAATGATGGAAGAAAACTTTTCTGTCTTAAAAACCCTACCTAAGTACAATATTTATTAGAAAGTACAACTGAAAGTGCTGGTTGTTCAGACACTCCTAGATGCAGAGCTACCAAGAAGAGGTACCTAACTTAGCTGCTTGCTAAGTTAGCTTGAGATGGAGCCTTCTTGTGAACAAGGCTGAACTGGGTGTTTCTCTGCTGATACTGCAAGCATGTAACCCGGATGCTGTAAAAGCATGTTTTGAAGAGAAAGAACCAGTGAAGAATGTGAAGGAAAATGAGTTTCTGAAAAGGTTAAAAGTATACAAATTACTTGAGATACACTTTCAACAACAAAATTAACTTGCACATGAAATATTCATGTATTAGGTCCTTGCAGACCTTTATCCTGCTAACAGCTCAGAGGTTAGTGTTCCTGCAAGAGCTGTTCTTCAAGCTCTAGTACAAAAGCCTGAAGAGGAACTCAGAAGAAAATTCACTGAAGAAGTGTATCTTGAACTAGGAAAATTTACTGTTCTCCTATTTGATTGTAGGTTATAAATCAATCATGGGTTAAGGTTTTAATTTCTGAATATAGGTGTCTAATTTGTGTTCTGTAAAAAAAAAATGGTCTATTTCACACAAAAATGCAACTGAATTTGAGTAGTTTGGCCACATGTCACAGTAAAATGAATTATATTTTAAAGTTATTTGACTGGAAGGGTGTGTGTTACTATAGTTCAAAATATGCTGATCAGGAATTGCTGAAGCTTACCCAGCAGTAAAATAATGTACTTCTATTTAGAAGTATGTTTTAGAGAAAATGAATATGAGCCGGCTTCAGTGTGTGCTCGCAGCCTAGGAAGCCAACTGTATCCTGGTCTGCATCAAAAGGAGCGTGACCAGCAGGTCGAAGGAGGTGATCCTGCCCCTCTACTCTGCTCTTGTGAGACCTCACT